>CM069455.1:64345028-64470468 GCA_035610835.1 Ophiura sarsii
GGCATGATCCAGGGTGCAAGGAGGGTGCAGGGATGATCCAGGGTGCAGGGATCCCAGTGATTGGGATCCAGGGTACACAGATCCAGGGAACAGGGATGATCCAGGGTGCAGGGTGCAAGGATGATATCAGAGGGATCCAGGGTTCAGGGATAATCGTGAGTGCAGGATGATCCAGAGTACAGGGATGATTCAGGGTGCAGGGATGATCCAGGGTGCAGAAATTATACAGGGTTTATACATAAAGCATTTATATAGCGCTGCTACTACGAGATGTAGCGCTTATCCGAAAGATGTGTGAACAGATACAGACCTGTATGCCCGGGGGGGGGGGGGGGGGGGGGGGCACTCAACTTTTTTTGGGGTAGGGGTGTGCCGCCCAGGGTCTCAAAAAGGGGGGCTAAAGAACTGAACTGAGTGGATTTTATGACGAAAAATAGGGTCTTAGGAACTGATTTTTTTCCAAAAAATAGGTCTTGAGAACTGGCCTATAGTTCAATTTTCGGTTTAAGAACGCAAAATTTTCGAAAAATTGGGGCTTTGGAACACAAAATTGGTGCTTTGAAACGCAACATTTCGCGATTTTTGAATTTTCAATAAAAATGGGGTCTTAAGACTGTGTATTTTTAAAACCCAGCCGCATCTCGGGGATGAAGGTTGGAGAAATCATTTCATACTTGGTCCACACATCAGTTATGGTGAACCATCTCATATTATAGTGATAAATCTTTCATCGCGAGTCCCAGTGTTTCTAGATCAAAACGCCCTAAATTTGCCAATTTTGACCATTTTAGCCTATATTCAGAAACGGGTAGTTTTAGTTTAAACCCTCCAACTGCAAAACGATTTTGCACAAGACACTTACACTGCAGTATCATCTTAAGATACCTATAGAGTATATAACATGCGCATTACATTTAGTTTAGCTTCTGTAACTTTTGTTTTATAATGGGATCAAACTTGTGTTTTTCATGAAAAATAGCTCAAATTATGTGTCAAATTAAAAACGGGAATTATTTTACGTCAAGCAATCAATTTTAAAAATTCACATATTAATGCAATCTATACATATTAATCTTCAACATATAAAAAATCACCGTTGGCTTTTTATTCCTACAAGTCGCTGTGTGACGTCAAAGTTACGTGTGTATATCACTCTATATAAATTGTTGGAAAATGAATGACGCATAGTATATCAACCATCTCGGTCATATGAGGGATGAAATGTTGTGTTTACGACGTGCATCTAAATATTTGATATATCCCATCTTAATAACAATCTTCAAATCCAAGATGGCCTCCAAAATGGCCGCCATAATTGCCAAAATACATATAGAATGCTCATATTGAATTCCATACACTAAATTATGCAGTTTCAATGCCTATGATCGAAATGCCTGAAAGGAGACACTAATTTAAGACGTTCTTGAGGATTCTTTACCTTCCATGATGGCCGCCGATCATGTCAAAATGGACATTAAATGTATGGAACAATGATTCTTTATTTGTTATAACTATCTTCTTTAAGACTAGGGTTTAACAAAACGTATACGATATCGTTATTATGTATCAAATTAAGAACAGGAATTAGTTTACGTCAATTAACCAATTTTAATAATCTACACATCAATGCTGTCTATACATATTAACCTTTAAAATAAACAATCATTATTAGCTTTTTATTCCTACATGTCGTTGTATGTAAGTCCTAAAAAATCATGGTACCATACAGACACATGTGGCTGAATTGGAATCACCGATTGATATACTTAATTTTCATTTCTAAGACACATGTGGCTGAATTGGAATCACCGATTGATATACTTAATTTTCATTTCTCAATTTTTTTGCTAGACATATTTAATTTTCCAAGAACAGGAATTAGTTTACGTCAATTAACCAATTTTAATAATCTACAAATCAATGCTGTCTATACATATTAACCTTTAAAATAAACATAATCATTATTAGCTTTTTATTCCTACATGTCGTTGTATGTAAGTCCTAAAAATCATGGTACCATACAGACACATGTGGCTGAATTGGAATCACCGATTTATATACTTAATTTTCATTTCTCAATTTTTTTGCTAGACATATTTAATTTTCCAATGTATCTTTATAGCAATGTAGGCCTATGCAGAAATTCGTTTTGGGGGTACCGTTCACTATTTAGACATTCAACCAGTTGCTGGTCACATTTTAAATGGTGAATATGTGCCTTCAATGATCCTTACCATACACACATTATGTAACTGCTAGCAATGTATTGGCCATTTTGTTTTGTTTGTTTGTTTACACGATGGGTCCGCACGGACACACACTTGGGTCCTGATTTTAATGCCCGTTTTAATGGCAAGCAGAAACGTTTGACTATTCTGTGGTCAATAATCACTTGCCACACTTAAATCACAATCTGTTTTCCAATGGACAATGGACAGCTTACACTAAAAGCAATGGATACTATACCGGTATGTCATTAACATGTCACCGAACACATTTCAAGCATTTCATGGCCACATTCAGCATTTAGTGGTCAACATAGTTAATATTTCAAGATACCCATGATTAGTTATATGGTGCCTAAATATTATACTGTAATAACGATATTATATGATCTTTTTTTAAATTTTAAACCTCGTCTTACAGAAGATAGGTATGACAAATAAAGAAGCTTTGTTTCAGCCATTTAATGTCCAATTTGACATATCGGCGGCCATTGTGGAAGCTAAAGAATCCTCAAGAATGTCTCAAATGTGTGTCTCCTTTCAGGCATTTCGAGCATAGGCATTGAAACTGCATAATTTAGTATATGAATTTAATACACGCGTTCTTTATGTATTTTGGTGATTATGGCGGCCATTTTGGATTTGAAGATTGTTATCAAGATGGGATATATTATTTATTTAGATGCACGTCGTAAACACGACATTTCATCCCTCATATGACGGAGATGGTTGATACACTATGCGTCATTCATTTTCCAACATTTCATGTAGAGTGATATACACGCGTAACTTTGACGTCACACAGCGACTTGTAGGAATATAAAGCCAACGCACTATGAAAACTCTCTCATTGCTTGCGTGGGTAGATTTCGATCGCGACAGGAGCATGCGCAGATGCGATTTTTGTGTAAGTGGTCTGTGATTTTGTCAATATATTTTTACTGTGATTTGTCGATCTGCATTAAATGCAAAAAGTAACAACGCCCCCGGCTGGACTCGAACCACCAACCTTTCGGTTAACAGCCGAACGCGCTAACCAATTGCGCCACGGAGATGATTATTACTAGGATGTTTTGGTTTGTCATGTTCACTCGTACACTTCCCCGTACACTTTCTTGCAAAGTCGGGCATCGTTTTTTCTCAAATGTTGCTTGCATATTGCCTTTGCTGTCGCCTTTAATACATGTGCTGTTACTTGAACTTGGAACCAACGTTTAATTTGAACTGTCTATTTTCAATAAAAAAATACTCCAATACGGGAAAAAAATCAGAAAAGCTCACAGACAACAAATAAGAACATCATTTTACTCGACCTAGAATTTCAATCAACGTATTTCAATCATCGGCAAAACCCGATGATGTGAGTGACGTCATTTAATGAGCTCATTAGCATAATTTATGTCCGTGAAATATACAATAGGGTTTTGGTAGTGCAACGGTGATTTTTTATATGTTGAAGACTAATATGTATAGATTGCATTAATATATGAATTTTTAAAATTGGTTACTTGACGTAAAATAATTCCCGTTTTTAATTTGACACATAATTTGAGCTATTTTTCATGAAAAACACAAGTTTGATCCCGTTATAAAACAAAAGTTACAGAAGCTAAACAAAATGTAATGCACATGTTATATACTCTATAGGTATCTTAAGATGATACTGCAGTGTAAGTGTCTTGTGCAAAATCGTTTTGCAGTTGGAGGGTTTAAACTAAAACTACCCGTTTCTGAATATAGGCTAAAATGGTCAAAATTGGCAAATTTAGGGCGTTTTGATCTAGAAACACTGGGACTCGCGATGAAAGATTTATCACCATAATATGAGATGGTTCATCATAACTGATGTGTGGACCAAGTATGAAATGATTTCTCCAACCTTCATCCCCGAGATGCGACTGGGTTTTAAAAATACACAGTCTTAAGAACTGATGCAGGCTCAAAAGGGGGGTCATAAGAACTAGCAGCAGAGGGTGAAAAAGGGGGTCTTCAGCGCGGCACATACCTATACCCTTTTCAAATGTCAGTGCCCCCCCCCCCCCCCCCCCCCCCGGGCCTGTATGATCCCTTACTCTTTATGAAAGAGTCTGTAACCTTTTTAACGTGCTCGGGTATTGCTCTTCCGATGCACGGGCCCACCATTTTTACCCGACTTCCGAACCACAGTGTTTTTTGCTGCCATTAGGAAATCGTCACAATCACTTCGCTTCACTTACCTGCTCCAGGGTTTGGGATCCAGGGTTCAGGGCCATCCAGGGTGTGGGGATCCATGGTGCAGGGATGATCCAGAGTATGTATAAGAGGGATACAGGGTTTTAGGGATGGTGCAGGGATGATCCATACAGTGGCGTAGCTAGGATTTTTTTCAGGGGGGGCAAGATTTCTAAAATTTTCGTAAAAGGTTGCCCCAATTTATTTTCTAGTCACTTACCTCGTGAATTTCACGTAAGTGGGGGGGGGGGGGGGGGCTCAAAAAATTTCGCTCAGTCCAAAAAAATCGCACAGTCCAAAAATATCGCACAGTAAATGTACTACATTTACAATTTTGCCTTCTATTTGGCTAATAACCTCGGTCTTTTTTCTCAATTTGTTCCTATTTCCTTTTTTTCTCACCTTTTTTTTTTTAGAGGGGTGGGGGGCGGGGGCACAAATTGGATTTTTTTTCGTCGGGGGGGGGGGGGGGGAATTTGCCCCCCCCCCCCCCCCCCCCCCCCCGAGCTACGCCACTGGATCCATACCAGATAGCAAAACTGTGTTGTATCAACTAAATAATTTGTTGACGTTGGGCCAACGATATGCACTTACATTGGCCCAACGTCAACAAATTATTTCAGGCAACGTAATTTTGTCCGGCAAGCCAACGTTGGCACAACGTCAGTTGTTTGGCGTTGACCCAACGTTAAAGCAATATAGATTTATGTATTTTTCGAAAATAGGGACATGGGGCCCCATGTCCCTATTCACCTCGTTTTACGGTAGCCAATTTTGAATGAAAACTCCATCTATACAGTGGCACATTTAATATAAGGAGTTGTTTGATATCCTTCGTGTTTGAAATAGTATTAGTGTTTAAAACGACTTTTTGCCGCATCATTTGAAGCCTCAAATGCGGTGATCAAAAGTTGGCACTTGACACTAAAGTATTTGAATCTCACGGATATAACTATTTCCCTTGATAACTCAGTTGGTAAATCGTTCGCTTGAAGAACAAGAGGTCCGTGGTTCAATCCTTCGGCTCCGCACAATGTCATATGATGTTTTCTATATATTTGTTTATATTTAATTTATTTATGATTGTCTTATGATGATTTATGATGATCATGTCTCTTTTTTACTCTCGATATTCCATCTGGGTGCGATTGTGCTCAGGATCCCTTCACCCACTCACATATTAGTTTCAAAAGACACATACCGCATAATGAGGCAAATCAGGTGTAAATGCAGCAAAACATTGTCATGAAAACCATCTTCAAAACGTCACATTAGGACCGTGTGAATACGTCGCGTCTTTAATACCAGGAAATACAATACAACTTTAAAGTCTTTGATCCCGAGCAATATGCCGAGGTTTGTTTGTTGCTATGGGATTATTTATACTAGAATGATGGCGATCTGTTAATGAAAAAGAAATGAACCAAACAATCATAAATAAATCAAATATAAACAAATTTATAGCAAATAATCACCCAAACAAAATTAATTTTGACGAGAAAAAAATATTATGACATTGTGCAGAGCAGAAAGATCGAACCTCGGACCTCCAGTTTTTTAAGCGAACACTTTACCAAATGAGTGAGGTTCAAACACTTCATCAAGTCTGTTTCTAGAGCCACATGATGCAAAACGTCATTTATTCTGTTAAATAAAAAGGAAATCACAGTTATTTAGCTCATAAGTTGAAAAATATTTCCCTCGACAGATGTTCCTCCTATGTAACGCTACTTTTGCAACATTTCCCCCGTTTCTCTTTGGATATCGACAAAATTACAAACTTCCCATGTGAAATACCGTACTGCTTGTATATGTCAGAGACTGGTTTTAAAGTTAGTAAGACAGATCCTACCGGGGGCGGTCAGTGAACATACCAAGCGGGTACACATGCGCGTCCAAGCACCTCTGACATGGACCTTAAATGGCGTAAACCAGAACACTATTTAGAAACCCCTAAATGGCGTAAGACATGCAAACCCTACCCTAACCGGCGAATACCAACACTCAATAATCATGATAATGCACCCGGCCTAAATGGCGTAGTAATAATAATATAGTAGGCCCTAATGCTCAAAATAATCTAATTCATAATCATGACATTCATACAGATATGCATGATGCAGAATGCATGCAAAATAATTAAACACATACAACAATTAGTACCTCAAACATGCTAAACGTCGATACCTCGATGCTGTAATGATGGTAATGGATACCCTAAAGTGCGATGCCCCCTAAAAAGTAGGCCCTACCGCTTTTCGCCCAGTTAATCTGGGCATATAGTTTGGCTTTCTGGTGGGTAGGGGGCCGATTACCGGTTAACTCTTGTGGTAAAAATGTACCCTTTTTTGTTGCTGAATAATGGTCTAACGAGGGAAAACAATGGGGTATTTCCAGAGATATCAGAAAGAAAATGTTACTTTTTACCCAATTCTATCACCAGCGATCTATGCTTTGACTGAGTTATCTATAAATAATAGCTTCACAACATTATTATCAGTGTTAACTTGGATGCCTAGTAGGTAATATCTATTACTGGCATTGTGCTATAATTACAGTGGTGGACTTGTCTAGTTCATTATCTTATTTATAGTTCTTAACACTTTTGTTTTTTATATTTTGTCCCTGATGAAGCTGATGAAGGGTGGTATATCCACTTGAAACGTCGGTCTTTATTGTTACCATAATATCCTGAGTAGTCTCAGATATATCTTTGTTGTTTTATTGCACAGCAATTTTCATTTCTTGTCCCAGTGCATTTCCGTTTGTTTCTGTTTTTTTTTGTTATTTATCTGTTTTATCGCGTTATTCTCCCTTGTTATTACCTGTTTCCCCACACCCTGTTGGTATATCTTGCTTTTACTTTTAGCATTTTTATATTTTCGAGATATCCTCTTGTATCAGTTTTCTGATCCTTGGTGTGTTTTGTTCCTGGTTCCGTTGGATTCATCTTTTTACATTTTATAGCTTCACAACAGTTTTGTATGAACACTTAGAAATCAGCAGGGAGTGTCCCTCCAAACACCATCAATACATTGACATGCATGTATCGAGGATCTATGGTAAAACCATGGAATACGTAATAATAATGGGTTGGTGACATGACCTCAATACATACTAGTAATAGTGAATGGAAACTGATGCAGCCCTCTGGTATTATTGGATGAATAAAGTTTCCCTTTAAAGGGAACGTCAAAACTAAGATATTTCTGTCAGAAGAATGAATAATGCCATGCGCCCAAATTCGTTAAACAATTTCTTTTCAGACTCACAATGTCATGTCTGTCAATTTTGAGACCTTTACCTTTTGACGGGAGAAGCTTTTACGAGAACAATATTTGAAATATGAATTTTGCCGTTTTCCAACCACGGACAGTCTAAATTTCTGTTTTAACGAACATATACCAGACACGAATCGCGGCTCGGTTCAATTGTTGGTACGATGCTATATTTATATAGCTTATAAAAAACCGCCTCTGAAATCGTAAAGTGTTACTTTAGTATAACTATCATGATCAGCTTTACAAAAATTGGGTTAAGGATCCTTTCCTTTACCAACGTTATAGGAATTATTATGACCCTAACAAGCAATAATACTAACCCGAAATTCCTTAAAACTTTCATGTGCCACCTTTGTATGTAAAACTTCACTAAACAACATGAACAAGGGTGATGTCTTTTCCTTTCTCAAATTATTTGTTATCACCTTTTTTTTCACCCAACAAACTTTGGATTGACATATTTCAAATTGCAATTATAGATGACAGTTAATGCAAAGTTTGAAAGGGTAAATTTAAAAGGCTTCATGATTACACGAATAAGGGGGTATATTTCAGTGGCTGTGTGATCTCTAGGATTAAGGTTAGGCCTACTATTCTCTGTAAGAACTTGGAAGGGCCAGTATTTTCAATTACTTGACATGAGAGACCGAACTTCGAAGGGACCAGTATTTTCAATTACTTGACATGAGATGATGCACGGGTACTCGAAGTGTTGGGGGTGGTAGTCAGTGGCGTGCGCAAATGGGGGGGGGGGGGGGGGGGGGGGGGCAGGGGGTCACAGCCCTCCCAGTATTGAAAATAGTCGGGGGAAACTTACTGTCAGTCGGGGGAAACTACTGCCAGTCCGAGGAGCTGGGCCGTCGGTAGATTTTCTTTTGTGTGTGTGGGGAGTTGGTGTAATCCAAAGCCGACAAGTCGTCGGCAAATTTGTACATGTTGTTGACAAAATTATGCACCAAGTTGGTAAAAAACGGAATTGTTGTAGCTGATGAAAACTCTAATAATTGTCCATAAGTTGTTGAATGTGGTGTCTGCTGTGCGACACCCCACACCCCACACACACACATATACGTGAAATTCACGAGGTGACTGCAAACAAAATCCGGGCTACCGTTAACCCTTTTTTTTGGTACATCGGGGGAATTGAGAAGAATCAGAGTCGATCGGGGGAATTTTCATTTATGGCCAGGTGCCCCCCACCCCCAGTTACAATGTCCTGCGCACGCCACTGGTGGTAGTTAGTCTACCGGGAGAGCAAAGGGTGTAGGTATGGCTATACAACAGAATACTCTATGAATGTAACAAGTTTCACTTTCAAGTGAAATTAAATACAATTTTCCAAATTAAAGGGAAATATATATGAGTCTGTATTATCCTTAACGTTGTGATTGAATAAAGTTGTTAACTCTTTGAATGATTTAAAATCGCATGATATTGATAGCGTTCTGAAATTATAACTCTATCACTCTATATTTGAAAGAATGATAATTATTGTTTAAAAAACAATCACAGCTTAATAATGTTAAGGATTCCAAGAGTCCTCCCAGTCCCTAAGATTCTTTCAAACAGATTTGCATGACATCAATGTTGATTTGTTTTCTTCAAAAATGTACCCCTACCAAGTGTATTAAGTTCACCTTGCAGTTAAAGTCCGATGGTTCTATATTCTGACAATACAATAAGTTCCATAATCCAAAATCATTTTCACCTGTTGAGATGCTAGGATTTTATCACGAACATTTCCAGGATCGTTTTATTACGAACATCATTGATCGTTTTATCATTAAATACCAGAAATGCGTTCCATAGTATGATTTGCGAGGATTTTATCATGAACATTTCATCGAACGTTTTATCGCGAAAATATCATCGATTAAAAACCCGAAATCCGTCGCATTTTCGGTTTTTAATAGTCACCAGAAAATTCGATCTTTTTATCGCGAACATTTCATCGATTAAATACCAGAATGCGTCGCATTTTTGTTTAAGTAGTGATCAGATATTTTTTAAATTTATTAGCGCGAACATTTCATCGCAGCTTACATTAATCAGTATTAAAAACCGAAAATGCGACGCATTTCTGGTATTTAATCGATGAAATGTTCGCGATAAAACGGTCGATAAAATGTTCGTGTAAAAAATCCTAGCAACTTCAGTGGCGTAGCTCAGGGGGGGGGGGGGGGGGGGCAGTCCCCCCCGACAGTTTTTTGGTGCCCCCCCCCCCCCCCTTGTGCCCCCGCCCACTCTCCAGATGTAGTGCTTATTATATGCGTTATAACCATTTTAAGATAACCATTTTTCGCCTATTTTGTATAATTAAAGGAACATTTGATAGGAAAAATTGATTATAATCCTGATAATTGACCATTATATTCTTGTCTGTGCTGCTTTTTGGACTGTGCGTTTTTTGACCGTGCGATTTTTTTTTTGCCTTCACCCCCTTCACGACCATTGACGACAAAACAACGGCAAGTGACGTAACATCTCGAACCCGACGACACATTTGCGGCAAGTAACGAAATTGTAACGACCTTGGTGCGACAATGGCTTGCGAATTTTGTCCGGAGGGTGACGTGTGATGACTGTTGATGGCGGGTCGTTGCGAGTACCTGCGGCATTGCAACGGTGCCACGGTGGTCTGCGATGGGTTACGATTTTGAAACGATGGTCCACGAGTTTAAACTTGTTGTGCGATTTTTGACGTCAGTTCGATTTCAATAGACTGTCCGGCACGATGCAATTTTGAAGTTCAGATATAAAAAGAAAGTGTCCCCCCCCCTGTTCTTTATCAAATTCATCATCATGGAGGACGGGGCTAGGGTCAGGCCGCAATATGCCTTGGCCATAGTCACGTCATCGTCGCCGCAGCCCACCGTCAGCCGCTGTTCCTTGCCGCCAGCCAATCCGCTTCGTCTGACCTCGTTCATTGTTGCCGGGCTCTGTCGAGACATCGTCACTCGCCGCCCAGACAACGTCCGATTTTGGTCGCTAGACTCCGTTCCCTGACGCAGCTATTCGTACCTTGCCGTCGTGTTGTCGCTGAAGGTCGTTCCCACCCGTCAGCGAATCTTGCTTTTCCCCTTTTGCCGTCGTTTTGCCGCCAACATGTTGTGATTTTCACGTCCATTGGCCGTTGTTTTGAAAATGCTCTGCCGCCAATACGATAGAAAATACCTGCAAACACTTACGATATTTTGATCAGGCCATTGGGAAAACGCGAAATATAGGTTCAGCAAAAATGCCTCTGCCGTGAGAGTACGTCACTATCTTTTTTTAGTGGTTAGAAAAACGTATTTACTGCTAAATAAGAAGCGAGACCTTTTATCCACACTCAACAGATTTCTCGCTATGATACAATTTACCCGAAAATACGAATGTCGGCCCCCATGCTTAAAGGGGCGTGTACATCTCAAGTGTTTGTCCTGGACAAAAATCACATGACTCGCCTCACTCCCAAGTCCTCGCGTGCCCATCAAAAAGCCCATGATGCAATACTAAGTCGTAAAAGATGTGCACATAAATCGACAAAATGCTGTACGAACGAAATATAATATATCGAGAATTGTTTCAAAAAGTAGTGTTATTCGTTACATTTAAATCAGAATTACATTCTTTAACAGTAAATAAACAACTTTTGAGCGAGAAACCATCTTAAAACTGCAAAGATTAAGAAATATAAAGCATTTTAAACATCTAATTTAGAGAAGATTGGTATGTTGAACCATATTACTTTTGTTTGTTATTGCGTTCACATAGCGCATAGTTGGCTCAGCGGTAGAGCATTGGACTAGTAAACCGGAGGTCTTGGGTTCGAATCCTATCACGGCTTGACATTTTATTTTAATCGTTTATATACTTTTTTTTATTAGTTTTCGATATTGTTTATCATTTCGTATAATTATTCATTATTGTTCCATTATAGTTTATTTTGGAATGTGGAATTATTTACGATTTCATTTTAATTTTCCACTGACTGTTTAGTATGCATGACATCATGAAAGGTGACGTGTACCGCGGTGTACCGCGGTATACCACCGCACTGTCCTACTCCTATGCTGTATGCAACAGGCCAATACAATAGAAACTCGTTGTGTGTTATTATCGATTGAGCTAAACTTGTAAAGTAAATGCCAGCCGTTATGTAATACAAATCAATGTGCCTGTATTATTATTATTGAAATAATGTTTATACACCACCATTTGTAGTTTCTGAGTAATATA
Source organism: Ophiura sarsii (assembly GCA_035610835.1). Lineage (NCBI taxonomy): Eukaryota > Metazoa > Echinodermata > Ophiuroidea > Amphilepidida > Ophiuridae > Ophiura > Ophiura sarsii. Next base: position 64,356,967 of record CM069455.1, read on the forward strand.
TTTAAAAATAGCTAGGACGGTTCACGGATTTCGCGGCTCGAAAAGGATGTTTGAATTTGATCTCAATATAATATAATCCAAGCTGCTACAGGCAAAAGCTATATACAGATGACCGTGCAGCTATTTCGTGAAAAGCTATACAGCCGATGATCCGGCAGCAACCCTTACCCTAATCCTAACCCCAACCCTAACTCTAACTCTTACCCTAACGCTAAGGCCAACAAAAGGTAGGGTCGGTAGGTCGGATTTGTTAAAAGATCTTGGGTTTTTTATACGGATATTGTATTTGGGAATTTAAATTCGGCATGGATACTGTGAATTAAAGTCCAAACACAAAACACATCGCTTTGAAAGTATAGAACTCTTGTTCATGAGTTTGCGACATTGCTGCTTTACTCTCGGCCACCTTCACACTGCTGATTTCGATCTCCAATATTGTTGAATTGGTTGCAACACTGCAAACTCGGTCAAATATAATTTTTGTACCAAGTTTGCAACGCGCAGAACCGTGTAGGTCGCCGCCGTTGTTACAGAAAGCGAAAGAACGTTGTGTTGAAGTTTTGTAAGAAATATATACGTGAGAGTATTACTAAACCTATTTTTCCTGTACTAACTACCCCCAACTTTTTATACTATGTTGAAATTAATATTCATGCCGTTGAGCAACATTTCGGGAACAAATATTAACCGTAACTAGATTTCTTCATATTTTCTTACAGTATAAAAATGACATCACTTGCACGTGCGAACAATTTTCATTTAGTCCTTCTAATAGTCCCCGCGGGTGCCAAGTTCACGCAATAAACATCATGTTACACGAGATTGCGCATTGGGGGATGGTGTTATAAAGACCAGATTGAATATGTCATACGAAATCAGGAATAAAACGGTCCGTTTGGCCGTTCAAATTGCTAAAAATGTTGTTTTAAAAAAATAATCGAAAATAAAAAAGAATACGGTCGGCAACATGGTACACGGTCGGTCGGACGTGGACAAACAAACTATTTATTTGTCTTGGCCTAACCCTACCTTACCCTAACCCTAACCCTAAGGCTAACCCTTACCCTTACCCTTACCCTTACCCTTACCCTTAGGGTGCTGGCATTTTCTTCGGAAGGGGGGGGGGGGGGGGGTCCCAAAAATGTGGATAGACCCAGACAATTTTTTCATGACCCCCCTATCCAAGAGCTGCATATTTTTATGACCCCCCCTACCAATACAGTCCATTATTTTGTGACCCCCCCCCCCAACACACATTTCAGAAATGCTTTGATAAATTTGTGACCCCCCCATTTTCAATGAAATAATTGTATGACGCCCCCCTGTTTTCATGTCAAAAAAACTATGACCCCCCAGTATATTTGGGACCCCCCCCCCCCTTCCGAAGAAAATGCCAGCCCCCTTACCCTTATCCTTACCCTTACCCTTACCCTTACCCTTACCCTTACCCTTACCCTTACCCTGACCATAACCCTACCTAACCATTACCCTTACCCTAACCATAGGTTGTACAGTCTGGTACCATAGGTTGTATAGTCTGGTGAAGCAATTGGCTACCCGATGATAGGTCGTATAGTCACTTCCATATAATAAACAGTGGTAGATTTGTCAAGCAATTGAAGCAACGGTGTGTAGTTAGTCCACTGTTAAGTTGCGATTTTGTCTCAAAACAGAATGAACATATAAAATGGCGATAGTTTTACTCAAACCCTGGTATTTGAAATTTGGGCATCGATGGGTATACGGTATATCATTTTGTGACAGCCTGTGTATGAATAAATGCACCAAATTGGAAACAGACAATTTTGCGCATTTGACTTAAATGTTCTCTGAACACTTTGGAATACGTTTCATTTATGTAATGTTAGGATAACACTGAAGTTTTGACAATTTCTTTTGCAAAAACCCACATGAATGGAATCTGAAGAATGAGCACGTGTTTACCATGTTTGAAAGTTGATCAATGTGTATTGTTTTGAGTTATACAATCAAACATTTTATAGCTCATGGGGCCTCAGAAATTGTTAATGTTAAAAACTTATTTTACAACTTATTGAGCCACTTTTTTCATGTCTATAATGTTGAGTTTAGACATAAAACTAGTCGGCATACCCCACCTGTGATCTTTTCCAGGGGACGCCCTCAATCCTGGAAAAATTGGAAGCAGATTTTCTTGCAGATTTACTTTTCTGATCATAAATCATAAATATATTCCAAGGTACAGAGTGATACGATTCCTAATAACCTCAAAATCATAGTTTTAGAGTGAATTTAGAGTAAAATTAAAATAAAAAAAAGATTTTCCCGCTCGGTACAATCTATTTTCAAACATGATTTTGAAGTAATTAGAAATCGTATCGATCTGTAACCTGTAACTTAGAAGATCTTTATGATCTTTATGATTACGAGAGAGAGATTTTGGACAGCGAAAACGGAAAATTACCCTCAAAATGAATAGTCATGTTTTTGCTGTTTTTCTCCGTATTGTATCGATAGATGTAAGACTAAGAGCACGATTTCAACACAGAAAATGGAATTATTGTTGGATTATATCTAAATATAATATGGAACGATCATGTTGCAAGAGTTAAAGGTTTTGTACTTGCAGATAGCATAATATGAACTCCAATGTATTATTATGCTTTTAGCATACTGGAATATTTCTAATCGGTCACATTCATTGTAAAATGTATGCCACAGTGATGCCTCTTATGTTAAATCTTTAGAATGATTGTCACTTTATGAGTTTCTTTGTGTGCAACCTTCAGAATAGCCAATCAGATAGTCAACCGTACAGAAAATTAATTCGTGAAGAGACTTGAATCCCCTTCAGTTAGTCCTGTAATTGATATATCTCGGTTAAAAAACAAACTACTTTTGCAGTATTTCTTATAGGGGAGGGTAAAGCTTAATGGTTGTCTTGACCTGGATCTGGATAATCAAAATGCAATTTAATATCAAATTAGCCATTTCTATTGTTTGCAGTCTGTGAAAGAGATATCTGAAATTTTGACCGGTTATATTTTACCTTATTTCACAGAAATTCACACTAAATGGAAATTTGGTTTTCACTGAACACCCAGTACTGATATCAATGTACAATGCACTTGTAGCTGAGATTCAAAGCTACAATTACGGAATATTGCGTAACACTTCCACGCGGCTATTGGTTTTACCATATAAAAACAGATGTTCAGAAATCTTTCCCAATCTATCTCAAGGATTACTGAACCAATACGAGGCATGTTTGTACTTATTTCAATGCATTTCACATGCTGAATCCAAGTATGGTTATGAAATTTAACAATTTTGACAACAGTTTGAGACATTTTAGAATGTCGTCTGCAGACGCCTGCCACGTGGAAAGTGTTAAAACTGGTTTATATAACAGAAAAGGTAGTTGGCAAATAAGGAACAATAACGTAACCTACAATCTTTCCTGATCTTTGTACCATTGAAATTGACAAACGAGACTATATCTGTATAGTTGCGTTCAATTAGATTATAGTCGATTTGACACTCAAGTCAAGTCTAATTTTTTAAATTTATTTTATGCTCACGTGATCCGTAAAGAAATTAAGCTTGGTTGCAAAAATTGTCAATTTAGGAATTCAAAATAGTTCCATTAAACGTTACGCCAGCATTTTATAATTACGCTCTCGCAGCAATGAGCATGATGAGTTCAGCACGGTATCAAATCCACGCCAAACTACTGTCGCCCATATCAGGCCGTGAAAGCCGTGAACCGCGTAATGTACTGTTGAAGATACAACTCTCTTTTCTGAATTTTGAAGCAAATTACAAATATCGGTGGTGTAGGAAATAGGAAAATCGATTCAAGGACATAAGCCGACTGGCTTCTTATTTACATAACAATTGGCATTTGCAGATCATGTTCATAGACTAGCTAGGGGCCATTCAATGTAGGCCTACGGAGTTGTAAACACAATTATATTTACAGGACATTCTTTATCGCAGTGAAATTGCAAAAGAAAAAAAGTATCATTCAACATTCAATATATATATAGTGAACGATAAGCAATCCTGTCAATTTATAAAAAACAAACAGTGTAATAACAAAACAGAAAAGAAAACCCCATCCCCATGATTCGAACCACTGACCTTATGATTGTGAAGCCGGCGCTTTGACGTTTGAGCTAATGAAGGCTATACATAAACGTTTTGAAGAAAAACATTACATAGAGTTCAAAATACAAATATCTCTTAAATCGGAGGCTAAAATGCTTTATATTTCGATTGGTGTGCATTTTTAACATGGGTTATTGCCCAAAAGTTGATTATATGCTGAAGGAGATTGTAATTCTGATTTCATTATAATGCATAACAATATTTTTTGGAACGATTCTAGACACCTATTTCGTTCGTAAATAAATTTCACCATTACGTTTGATCGATTAAAATTCGCGGCAAATCTATTGCACCATGGGTATTATTACTTGGAAACACGGAGACTCAGATACATAGGGAGTCATGTGACTTTTGTCCAGGACAAACACTTGAGATGTACACGCCCCTTTAAGAGTGTAATTAGGGGTAAAATCAGCAAATGAGACCACGTTACCACGACGGACGGAGATGACTGCACGTGCAATTCATATCAGTCATGGTGCCCGGTCATCTCCGTCACGCAAAAATATTAACTAATGTGACGGAAATGACGGAAATGTGACGGATATATATAACGTGACGGAGATGACCATCTTTTGGGACGTCCTATAGCTTCGCGATAGCGATATCTAAATATTGGAACATGGAATATCCGTATACTTTAAATGAGCATGGTAAACTACATCAGGTTCGTTCGGAAGCAGAACGATTGAAGCTGGCTCAATACATGTAGATAGTATGAATAATAGGATCTTAAATCCGAATATTGTACATTTTTATAGTCTGAAAGCAGAAAAGGGTTTCCATCAAACACACGAACATGGTTCTATAATCCATTGTGAGATGGAAGGCCCTACAGTTTTTAAATAAGTTCTGCAGATCGACTAAAAAGAACCCATTGTAAGATTCAGACTAAAGAATACTTTTCTTTGATTCGGAATAAAGTCAAACAAAGTAAAGTCAATTCAATTCAATTCAAGGTTTAATAAACATATCATTATCGCAGCAAAACGCTAAATTACAACAATATGTAATATATAGAACAATAGAAACAATATAATATTCATATAACTAAGCATGCATGCATAACACAACAACCCACCCCTATTCGAACAGAACTATAATGTATCATTTAAGAGTTTGACCATGTATGGAATTGAGCATCGTGCGTAACGCATGCATGTGCGTGTTTTAGGAACAGTTAATTTGTTAGCGCTACGGAGAGTCATATGCATTTGTTCATTTCTAGATCTTGGTAACCAACCACGGAACTCACTTGATTTTTAAAGGGATTGAGCGAAGTTTAAACAAATTTGGTCTCTACGGTTCCTGAGTTCCGGAATAGCACATGTAATTAAAGCATCCTGATAGCCTGTGTAGTTAAAACCTAAGATGATTCTACACGCCCTCTTCTGAATACGTTCCAAATCATAGTGGAGATTCTCTGTCAGACCAGGATGCCATACTGGTAGAGCATACTCAAGAAGGGGGCGAACAAAACCAACATATATTGTCACCAGGTCTTTAACACTTAGCCCATGCCGTTTTAGGATGTTAAGCATAATAATAGCCGTCCACTTGCACGTTTCGTAATGTCACCAATGTGGGTTTAGATCTTTAGCAATTTTTACGCCCAGAATCTTCACTATGTCAGTGCAATGAAGGTTTTGATCATACAAACGGAGAGGAGTAAGTATCGGCGGATCCATCGCAAAGGTGACATCTATAAACATGCATTTACCGAAGAATGACCCTTATACGTTGCTTTAATAAAAATGTACTGCAACGTTTTTCTGTTCCAGAATCTAGCGATCGATGTGCCAGTATCGGCGCCTGATGCTGGAACACTTACTTTGAACCAGTATCGTAAGATAATGGGTGTTCCAGTATCGGACGATATTACAGTTTATAAAATCTGGGACCCAAAGTGCACTTGTTCCTAAAATATGATTGTTTTTATTCGTACTTTATTATCACACACATATATATATATATATCGTTAAATCATTATTTGATTAGTACATCTAGATATTATTAACATAATACAAGGTTCATAATTCCATACGATAAGATTCACATCAATACCGATATGATGCAATCAATTATTATCTGACTACTACGAGCATTGGTTGATCAATTGATGAACTCCACTTTGTGTGTGTGCTATAGAATGTTAGATGTTTTAGAACAGAGTTGGATCTGAGATCGAGACTAATAATAATATACCTAAATGTATATAGTCTCAGGTTGGATGTACATATTATAACAAAAAAAGTTATACAATCGCAATTTTATTTTTAATTTAATGTTAAAATCATGCAATGTCCAAATCTTTTACACTCTGTGTTAAGTTCCGTTTTGGCTACCAGAATCATTTTATTTGGTCTTTTTAACTACTTGCGTTTAAAATTTATGACTAATCTACTAAGTCGTCTAGAAATCGGGTTGGGCCACTTTCACAATATCATACAAGCTTATATCTTGTATAAATTAAATGGTTAGGGTACCATGCAATGAGCATAAGAGAACAATATAATTCTTTTTCAAATAATGTTATTTCATTTGAATAAATAAATTCATAAAATAAATAAATAATATTTGTAAAGACCTATTAACCTTCTTTGTAATACTTTTAACCACTTGAAATGAACCATTGTTGTCTAACAAGAGCGCTCTACTGCTATGTTCCTGGTTCGATTCCATTCATATTCTTCCCAGTGGTTTTACCATTGATTAAACCAAAGTGGCCCAGGTGATTTCATGACTACTTTAGACAATTGATCATATCTCTGCTTACCGATCATCGATTGTCATGAAACAAAGGTCATTCGAAAGCTAAGAAATTCCCCTCGCATGCCATTAAAACTCGAAACAGAAATTTTACGGGAGATATTTTAATATTTTTTTCAAAACTGTATAACTTTTTTTTTTGTTACAGCCTGTACATATTGTAACATACACCTAGCACAAGTCCCTGACCAGGGGCTTTGAGGTTGGCTAATTCAAAATATTAAATCGGTACCAAAATTTGAGATATACATTAAATGAGCAAATTTCTTCTCCGCAGTTTGATACCTCATTCAACAAAATCGAATAGATACTTTTAAAGTTATGGCGATTTCAATGACCGCGCATAACAACAGGAAAGTTGCACTAGGTATAGGAAATCATTGATTTGTGTGTGATTACGCACTGAAAAAACTCACAGCTAATCATCAGCTATTAGACTTTTATTCTTCACAGCTAGTCACACCCTTTGTCCCGCAAATTGCGGTTATCACTCCAGACCCATTCATCTGGCTCGTTCAGATAGCACACAATTATGACAGTAACTGCATTATAGGCCCATAATCTCTAACATTTTCTTGGCTGGTAATTTTACACGATTTCATTGTTACCACCAATTAATTAGAGCTAACATCCCGATATTAGAATGTATGCAGCCTGTCGTAATTTAAGATACAGGGTGAGTAAAAAAGACTGCAATAGTGGAAAGAAGCCATTTTGTTTTCAAAACCAAAATGAATTTTGAAACTTTTTAAACGTTGCAAGAATGTATTTAATCCTAACTTTGTATGAAAAAATGAAGTCGATCGCATTTTTCGTTTGTCTTTGGTGACCCTCTTTGCTGCACAACCAAATTTACCTGTTTGTCCACGAGCACAGTGATTTTCATTTGAAATGGCACACATTGCATTTTCATATTTGAATATCCCGCCAACAACAAAATGGAAAATGTCAGTTGTTTATTAAAATTTAGAACATTATACGCTTTCACAGCATGGGTATGATTATAATTGATTATGTAAACAAGAAAGGATGCATCAAATTCCAATAACATCACAAATGAACTCAAGTTTCCAAATTTGAATGGGAGACACGTTTTGCGATCTGATGCATATTTTCGGTATCTCGTGGACAAACGTGTGAAATGGGTTCACTAAAGGCAAACGGAAAATTATATTGACTTCATTTTTTCACACAAAGTTAGGATTAAATACATCATTCTTGCAACGTTTAAAAAGTTTTAAAATTCATTTTGGTTTTGAAAACAAAATGGTTTCCTTCCACTATTGCAGTCTTTTTGACTCGCCTGTATATTGGCTCGTAGCGGGGGAAAATGCAGGTCAATCTCCACAAAAGTGATTAACACTCAACTGGAATGGCGGTGATTCATTAAAAAAAACAAAAACATAATTGATACATTTAAAATTGAGAATAGCCAATTAATGTAGAGACAATGACAATAACCATGATAAACGGAGTAAACTTGTGAAAATGTATATAGGCCTATAGTTTGAAAGCCACAAAATCAATTTACTTTATCATGTATTTCCTCTCTCATATAAGCCCTGCACGATTTTGTAAAGCCAATTATTTCAATATATTACGTAAACAATGTAATGCTCGAAAACGGTGATTTAGACCAACTCAGTTTATGACATCTTTTTTTAAATGACCAACTAACTTTCAAATAAAAGCTATAATTAACCTCAAATATTTTGCTTTGAAAACTATCAATATTGTATATTTTGTTTTGTACTAGAAAACATAACATGTCCTTGCAGGTCCTACACTACCAAATAAGTTCCCTGTGGCTTTGTGTGGTTAAGAAGTCAAGTGCATGTTAATTTCCGTCACCCAGCCAGTATGCAAGCACACGAAAAGTCGTTCCTTTTCTAACCCAGCAAAGCGACCCGGAAGTACTCATCCGTAGCGATACGGCTTTGCAGTCATAGTTGACCTCGTAATAGCACGATGTAAATGAGCTCTTTTCATGATTATAATCACACATTTCAAACACATTTGCCATGAAATTGTAAAATAAAAAGGCATATTATGCGAATAATATTATCTAATATTAGCTGTGACTTCATGACATGTTGCATTTTCGGTGCAAATTATTGTCATCACACACATCCGAATTCGAGAAAAACTTGACGAAACTAAAGCCAAATTCACGGTAAATAGTCCCTTTTTGAAGAATTAGGCATCGATTGATGGTATTGATGGTATTGATGGTATTGATGGTATCATAATATTCATAGTCTTTTGTAACTAGAAACATGCTTAAAATAGTATGACATTACTTAGTCCAGTCAAGTGAATGGATAATAAAATGGGTGTCCGAATCTGGTTCGAGCTATATTCATTTCGTACCGTCGTTGGGTTGTTGATGAATTGTTTTAATCTCACGAATAGAATTCGTTTCGCTTGATAGCTCAGATGGTAGAGCGCTAGACTGAAGAGCAAGAGGTCCGGGGTTCGAAATCGATCCTTCTGCTCTGCACAATTTCGTATGATTTTTTTTTTCTCGTCAAAATCATTTTTCACAATTTCATCACACAAAATACATAAATTCGGACGTTTTCATTGCAAAAACGGTATTTTTTCCCAAAATTTCTAAATGAATTCAAACGCGGGCATGAAAATGAAGCGCGGGCGGGTTATAGGAGACTAAAAATCAAGTTGGCGAGGCCTAACGGGGGATCGTAAGTTTCGTTTTCTGACCGAAAATCGCTGAAAATTAAGACTCGATTTTCTCATCAAAAAAGAACTCGGGCATCAATGATTTTGATATGAAATTAAAGCTTGAACTTCCGTTAGTATGAAAATTGCTCTTAAAATATCGTACGATTCTTAGTCCAGTCAAGTGAATAGATACAAGAAGCAAAGTCACAAAAGTTGTTAGATTCTAAAATAAGCGATAAAATCACTGTTTGTGGACCAAAAATGGTCAATTTGGTCCCATATTATTAAGAAAATTACGGTGATTATACCTATCTAGCTATTTGACTGCAAACTGATCCTATCGCAGTGTATGCTGGTAAAACTAACTTGTCGTAAGGCTGACATAGGGTATTTAGCTAAAGGGAGACATCCTGAAATCGATCATTCTGCGGGTTAGAAATCGGCAAGGTCACGCTTTAAAAGCGACTGTTGCGTACTGGCTGCACCATTCTCTGTTGAGCTTCTAAAAAAGTCTTCCCAGTCATCCATGTTCGGATCCCGGTCCAGTTGCTTCTTCAGTTCCTTGACTTGCTTCTTGAAAGATTTAGACTTCTTTAGCTTTAGGATTCGATAAGATGCAGACCGTGACGCTTTGTTCATTACCATGTTGCTTACTGGTACTAGTGCCACATTCAAACCTATTGCGATCAACGTCGGTGCCACTGTGCCAGGGCATATGAGTTCTGCTACTATGCCGACTATGGTTGTTCCCACAGCGGCTCCGACAGTTACTGCAAATCGAACTGCTCCATTAGCAACAATAAGCTTGGCACATTGTTTGCCCGTTATCTTCCCATCTTTCCATCTTTGAGTTTCTTTGAATAACTTCACGGGCACTTTTGAATTATCAAGCGTGTATGCCAGGGCTGGACATTTGTCATAAGCTTCCACAAGACGAGCCATCTGAAAAAACCCAAAAAACATGTGGTCACATATTATATACATTAATAGGCTACATTTACACGGATGCTTATGAATGCTGACCACTCCTCCAGATGCAGTGGTTAGAAATAATCGATTACAAAACAATATTGAGATCCTAAACATAAAAACATTCTTCGGTAATGTTACACCATGCCTAAACGATGCGCGGGCGTTGGTGAAGTTAGTAATACGATCGTTCCCTACAGTCCGAGCATTCCCGGATCCCACATCAAATTTCACCTAGAATAGTCGTCACACAAACCGGTCCGGCATCGTCTGAATGTCGAAAAGGCCCTCTGGAGAGTCGAGGACACCATTTTTTTCTACCCATGCGTTCGATCGCTTTGGATTTGTCCACCAAAATCGTGGACAAATTTCTAATGAGTATGTGCTGCATGGCAAGTGACACAACTTCTTGTAATGCGCTAATCAACCGTAGATCTAACCCCCGGGCTCCGGCCAGTTTGGGGTGGAAAAGCTCAATCAGGAAAAGTTCACGGAAAGGTTCAGACGCGTGTCATTCTTTGACGGTTCAATGGTATATCACAGATAGGCAAAGTGGGTATATCCATCCAGTGACAGTTGTATATACAGTTAAGCCCACAATTATTCATACCCCCTGGAAAATATGAGTTTTTTGCGTTTTTCTCATATCTATACCAGCTGGAGTGGTGGAACTTTCGCTTTATACTATTAGACAATTAGTTTGCAAGTACAAATCAATATCTTTGGGCTCAACATTTTTTGCATAACAATAGAATTGAACAAGAATTATGTTTTTATGCATGTCCAAAATTATTCATACCCCATACCAAGTCTAAGGATTGAGGCCACTTTTTGTGATAATACACATGTTTTTGACATTCCAAACATTCTTTATACTGTGTGATAGGCTTTTATATTGTTATGTAATTATCCCATGATGTGTGCATACAATGTGGATGCATTACAAATGTGTCCTATTGAATGTACAGTGAGGGATATTATATATAGAACAACACTCTAGCTCTTTGACAGCATGTTGAAGAAGATCAAATAACTTTTTTGTGCATATTGTGAATGCTCACAAAGAGGGGAAGGGCTACAGAGCTATTTCGAAACAATTCCAAGTGCAAGAATCCACCACACAAAACATAATTAGGAAGAACAAGACGATCAACTCACTAAAAAAACATTGAAGGATGCAGTCGGAAGCCAGCGGTGTCCCCTTGTTTGGCAAGATAAGTATTGCGAAAGGCCAACAACAATCCACAGATCACCATCAATGCTCTCCTGAACAACCCTGGCAATTATTGGACCAAGATATCATGGCAGACACTCCAGCATTATATGGCACATGAGAGGTCTCCATGGAGACCGACCAAGAAAGACTCTACTCCTTAAAAGAGACACAGAGAGACTTGTCTTGCATCTTAAGCAACCCCAACACTGAAGACCAACAACTTGGATCTTTGTCCAGAAGTGCTCTTGCAAATGCTAGATTAGTTTCTCATTGTCTCTTTTCAGGAGTAGAGTCTCTCTTGGTCGGAGTCCGTGGAGAACTCTTGTGTACTATGTCTGCTGGAGTGTCTGCCTTAATATCTTGGTCCAAGACTCACCAAGGCCTTGTTCAGGAGAGCATTGACGGTGATATGTGAATTGTTGTTGGCCTTTCACCATACTTTTCTTGTCTAACAAGGGGACACTGTTGGCTTCCGACCGTGTTCTTCAGGGTATTTAACTGATTTTAACTGATTTTAACTGTCTTGTTCTTCCTAATTATGCTTTTTATGCTGGAATTTGGCACTTGAAATTGCTTCGAAATAGCTTTGTAGCCTTTCCCCTCTTTGTGAGCATTCACAATGCACAAAAAAGGTCCTCACTGAGTTATTTGATCCCCTTCGCCATGCTGTCAAAGAGCTAGAGTGTTGTCCTATAATATCCCTCACTGTACATTCAATAGGACACATTTGTAATGCATCCACATTGTATGGAATAATTGCATAACAATATAAAAGCCTATCACACAATATAAATAATGTTTGGAATGTCAAAAACATGTGTATTATCACAAAATGTGGCCTCAATCCTGAGACTTGGTATGGGGTATGAATAATTTTGGACAGGCATAAAAACACAATTCTTGTTCAATTCTATTGTTATGCAAACAATGTTGAGCCCAAATATATTGATTTGTACTTGCAGACTAATTGTCTTTAGTGTAACGCAAAAGTTTCACAACTCCAGCTGGTATAGATATGAGAAAAACGCAAAAAACACATATTTTTCAAGGGGTATGAATAATTGTGGGCTTAACTGTACCTTGGTATATAATATTTGATTTTGACTAAAGCAGCCGACAATGCATTGATTTGCGCGAGTGGAGGGGGGGGGGGGGGTGGACTTATCAGACAGTAATAAGTCCGAGTTGTACCGACGAAAGGCATGATAAACAGTCAATAAAACTATGAGGTTGCCCACATGTTGTGGCGAATACACTTGCAACACGAGTGACGGTGGAATCCGGGGGCCGAATATACGACCGTAACAGAGCGACAGTTGAATCCGGTGTTTCATTTTTTTTTTAAAGTTGAGTGTATTGTTAATATAGTCCCGCCTTAGCACTTCTCTAGCCCGCCCGGCCTGTGGGCCTAAATGAGACGCCGTGCACTTTGCGCCGTGCATATGCTATAACCATCTAATGATTGGAAGCGTCAGCATAAAGTATTATGAGAAAATGTGTACATATCTCCTAAGATAAAACATCACTTGTTGCTGATTTTTTCTGTTCCACGCATTGGCCAAGTGGCGCCGGAGTCCTTTCCACATATATTTCCACATGAATATTGCGTCAGTCAGTTGTCCGGTCACTCAATCAGCCTCATTTGATCCCTGTTTGTACATGTAGTCCCGAGGTAAAGCTACTTTTATCGCAAAGCAGCTTCGAGATTACGCGTGACTACGGTCTTCTTGCGCGGAACAGCTGATCGACTTGCTGTCAAAAGTGCCCAGATGTAGCAGAATTTGCAAAATATTGTAGTGTAATTGCATAGGGAAGAAAATTCTCTACATTTACATTCCAACTTCGACTACTTTATCGCAAAATATCGCAATGCTATGCTAGATCAAAAAAATGGGAAGACTTTTGTCGTCATTTTGCAGTAACTCGTATTATTTTAGTAGACAAATCTTTCTTCCGGTAGATCATTTAAATCAGACAAGCTGACGATGAAGAAAAGGCAATAAGTTGTAAAATTATGCCAAATTCGTCGGGGACGTGAATACATGAAAGATTAAGAAAGTCGATGGAAAATGGGTTCAAATTTTGCGATATTTCATAAATTTTCGGAAATTCAAAGAAGTCTATTCATAATGACGTGCTGTTGATCAGGTTAGCATTGTTATGATGGGAGAAGCTATGCATACAGCTCGAAGAGTGTAGAACCATTGTTGGGTAGCTGAATAAATACAAGTTAGCATTTTTAGTTGACAATTCTTTTCCGCATCAAATGATTTCACGTTCACTACATTTTGTGTAGGTATGGCTTCGATCTTTTACGTCATATGTTTAAAATTACGGTCCAATATCTAGAATTCGAGTAAAATCGCTTTTTCATGATCAATAGTTATATGTGATTTATGATCAGATTTATGCCTCAAATCATTTTTTCTTCAAAATCAAGATTAATTTTCATTGGAATAAGACATTCCTCAACCAATATTTTCAATTTTTGAAAAGATTGTACAAATATTAACCACACAATCGTAATTTTAAAACTAGTATTAGTAGTTTTGCGTATCGCAAAAGTTCACTTGATTTGTTCTGTTTCTGCAGTGGACGAGAAAATAAAGCGCTTTTGAGTGACCGGACAACTGACTGGCGTCTCCCAATTCGTTTATTAAAGCTAGCTAAATTTGCTACAAGAACTTTCCTGAAATGAAGTTGTACCAAAGATTTGCTAGAAATTCATCGGTTGTACAGATTTCAAAAAAAAAAAATGGTAATCATGGTAGATTTAACATTCGTAACGGTTTCGTTTCTCATGTTGTACGATTGGCTATGGCCTGTTTTGGAAATGTGTTTGCTTCGTGTATCCAAATAGCTTACAGTTGTATATTAGCCTAGCTATAACAAGCTATAAAAATGACATCTCTGAATGTATAAACAAAGTGTGCAAAGGAGAAATTGTTGGACACACTGGTAAAATGGTTTTACAACAAGTTTTGCTATCATTATCAAACTGAACTCAACTTCTATCACTTATTTATCGAGCAATAATATATTGTTTACACATTTTAATTGTTTAGATTATGAAGTTAAATAAATCCAGTGATAAATGCAGGCGCGGATCCAGAATTATTTTAGGGGGGGGGGGGGGGGGGGGGGAGTGGGGGCAAAAAATGAAATTGTGCTGGTACCATCAAGCGGTGCGCAGCACCGCCCTCCAAATTGGTGCGATTTGGTGTATACTTTTGACCAAAATGTTATCGAAAAGCCACCTCTTCATTTCCAATAAATATTTTGGTTTTCTATCAATGAAGTTGAGTAGGCCTATATGTATACTGATATTTTCTTGATTTAAGTATAGATCAGGGGGGGGGGGGGGGCGGTCTGAATAGGATTTCTTTTTCAATTTTCGGACTCATTTGGTGCGATTTGGTATGTAGGGGAGAGTGGGGTTGGTTGGAACATTTTTCAGAAAAATGACTCTATAACGCAATTAAAATTGATTCAGGATTCAATAACTATATCAGTTCAAGCATACATATGTGTGTTACAAATACAGCATATAACATTCTAAGACTTGTTTATGTTTATTAAAATAATCCACTTTGAAAAAATTATTTCAGCTGTTTCAACTAACCCCATGCATGGGGTTGGTTGGAACATGGCAGATGTTTAAGCTTATTGTGCAAAACATGGCATACAACTGCACACCTATTTAGCCTTATTTTGTAGCTTAGTATAAGAGCCTAACATACTAAAAATATAGCCACATGAATCTACAAACATCATAGAGATAATACAATACAAAATTTCTTAACGTCAAAAAATTTAAAAAAAGTTGAAAAATTGAATTTTCTTTTCTAACTCCAAGAATACTGACACCCATGTGCTGTAGGCAATGTGGTATGTGGGGGTCGCTTTTGCACACCACCTGATGGCAGTGTTTCTAGAAATTAATTGTTGGTTTTTAGGAAAATCTCAATGTTTCAACTAACCTCGCGTTCCATCATACCCCACTCTCCCCTACTTTTGAGCAATATTTTATTGTAAAGCAATCACTCTATTTCCGATCAATATTGGCTTTTTATATAGGCCTATGCCAGAAAGAAGTTAAACTAAACTGCTCACAAAAGGTATCGAAACACTTAGAAATGATTCAATATATAACGGCTCGAAAGGGTATGCATTGATCGAAGCTAATAACCAAGTACATAATTTATTTCTGCGTATTTTGACACCTCGATCGTTGAGGTAATTTCAATGATCGTGGGTCCAGTTTCAAAAGTGACACTCATCCCTATTGAAAAGCACGAATCTGATCATTCTAAACAGTAATGCAAACCTCTTTCTAGTTCTATAGGACGATTGTCACTTTTAAAACTGGACCCACGACCATTGAAATGACAATAACTCCGCTCCGCAACATCGTATCTCATCGTTCGAGGTGTCAAAATACGCAGAACAAAATTATGCACTTGGTTATTTGCTTCGATTAATGCATACCCTTTCGAGCCGTTAATTAGATCATTTCTAAGTGTTTCGATACTTTTTGTGAGCAGTTTATATAGTTACCTCCAAAATATCAGATTTCTCGTCAACGTACGTACGCGTATGACGGTATCCCGACCAACTTCCAATAAACTTCAAACGTTCTTATGTCCCTCGCATGCCTCCCCTCCCACCGCCTTGTTGTACCCCTCTCACTCCTCCCCCACTCTTGTCTTTTTGTTTGTCCCCTCTTCTTCCTCCCTCTTTCCCTTTTTTCCTTTTTTTCTTTCTTTTTTCCCCTTTTTTTGGGTGTGGGGGGGGGGGGGGGGGGGCGGCGGGCCCGTCGAACCCCCCCCCCCCCCTGTATCCGCGCCTGGATAAATGATAGATAGAAAAATAGATTAAAAAAGAATAGAAAAAACGCATTGGCGGCCTTTATAAATTATGAAAATTGACATAAAAATGATGTTACATAAATCCACAATCAAGTTTAAAAAAAAAAAACACACCAAACAAACATAAAAACAACAACGAATACACAGAGATTCGAACCCGTGATTGCCGTTTGCAAACGATATGGCCAACGTATGCACACCACAGAGATCGACGAGTGTATAGTTGTGATAGTTTTATTATTTAACCATTTATTCTTTTATTTATAACGAACGGATTTTTATCATGCCATTTTTGACATTTTATACCATAGGCCTATGTATATGTTACTCTCGCACAAAATGGGCATTATCCTCAAATAGGTCTTAGAAAATATCAGACCCCCTAAGTTGCTGAAAAGTGATCATACAAAACGTGTGTGTATTACTTCGTATTTCAATCAATAGTTTGTGAGACGGGTGAACGCACACAGTCAATAGTTAGGTCACCCAAGCCCTATATAAAAGCTATGAAGATTGTTAAACGGGGTCAGTAGTCACACACATGCACAAACACAATAGTCGAACGACCTTTCTATTGTCAAAACTCCCTACACAGAGGACTGCAGTGCAAATCTGTACGATGTTCGCCATGTAATGTCTATGGCGCCTATGGCGGATTTCATTCCGTGGTATGAAGCTATGAAGTTTCCGTGGTCTTCGCTATCTCCAAGCAGATAGAGCAATACGTACACGGAATTTTTTGTAGACGAGGGTTCATTTCATGATTTGGTGAGGTTTAGAATGAGTTAGGATTCCTGTAATTTCGAAGACCACAGATTTTCAAAACGTGAATTTTCCAACATTTTACGATATAAATTTGATCAAAAAACGTGTTTAATACTATACATTTTACCGATCTGCAGATGTTATTGACCCTCCTCTAAAATTCTATCTGATTTTTAGCACGTTTCTCAGTTTTTGAGATGCCCAAATAGACCATTTTCCGAAGCTATATCTAGCAAATATTGCAGTCACTGATACTCCATTGTTTTCTTGCGTATAACAAAACATGACATGCAGCGTGACCTCCCTACTGACTGCACAGTATTGGTAAAACGTTATGTTGGTCATTAATTGAGCATTCAATATTCTGAGAGGTAATGTTGACATCCTTATATACTCCTCATATAGGTCTTACGCCTATACATTAACTGCACAAAAATGCGTCATTAATACCTATATGAGGAGTATATTACGCACGGCATGACAAATTATTTGGACATTTTGTAACAAAATAACCTCATCAAATTGGATTTCTTCAACAAATATTATAGTCACATTTGAAAATAGAAGCCGATCAATTACACAACGGAATGAGACAATTTACCAAAACAAATGTTGTATTTCTATATGTTTATAAATATTTAGATGATCTTTATTCCGTATTAATGTAGCATGGGTCAGGAGGGGAAGATAAAAAACAAGGTCAAACACATTGGATAGCTGCTCACGGAATAAAGCGCAATATATATTAGTTAGATTAGTTTTATTCCGTATTAGCATGGGTCCGAGGCCGGGAAGATAAACAAACAAGGTCAAACAATTTGGATAGCTGCTCACGGAATAAAACGCAAATCAATTTAGATAGCTTTATTCCCAAATAGCATGGGTCGGGTGGGGAAGTTATAAACAAGGTCAAACACATGCGATAGCTAGCTGCTCACGAAATAAGGGGGCACAGCACTAAATATACCGCCCATTGGATTACATGTAAATTAGGGCTAAAAGAGTCGCTATTTTGGGCCCTTAGTAACCATTTTTGGAACGTCTCGAATGCTTTATTCTAATAAACAAACATTCAAATTTCATAAAATCGTCAAGAAGTGTTACACCTTCCAATTCGATTTTACGATACGATCATTTAAACAGCGCCACCCCTATTTTCAGCCCGGACGCTGGCCTTCTAACCGCCTCCGATCACGTATGTTCATACACGTGATAAATTTTCAATACAATCAAAAATCAATATTTTGCAATATCCTGATCAAAGTACAAGAGATTATCTTTCATTTTAATTATGAAACGCTATCCTCACGCCAAACTGATTCCCAAAGGACCCCATTAATCACAAAATCGTTTTTTGTTTTTGCCGGAACTTACTACCATTACACAAAACGAGGAGTGATTTAGTGCTGTGCGCCCTTTAACACACAATAAAAAAAATAAACACTTTTTTTGTTGCATTTTTGTAAACACCAAGTAATATCAAGATAAACTGTCAAAATAGTTAAATTATATACCACCTCTAACTAAAGTTATGTTACTTAACGCATCGATACTCAATTTCTAATGTTCGAATTTTGGGCACTTTAAGGCCATTTTGCAGAATTTCTATGTTTTTATAATCTCTTTCATTCATCATGAGATGTTAATGAGACTATTTATGTTTCATATTATCTTAAAAGTATATATATGCAATGTTTTAATAACCCGATGAACCATGAAACTGATTACGCAATGGCGTGCACACCCTATATCAAACCTTAGATACAAATGTAAAAAGTGTAGGTCCAAAATTGCCGAATATTAGGGGTATGGGTAAAAAACGTTTCAATTTTGAATTAATAATAGGCCTAAATTGTCTTTTTATCTGTCAAAAAATAAACACTTTTTTTGTTGCATTTTTGTAAACACCAAGTAATATCAAGATAAACTGTCAAAATAGTTAAATTATATACCACCTCTAACTAAAGTTATGTTACTTAACGCATCGATACTCAATTTCTAATGTTCGAATTTTGGGCACTTTAAGGCCATTTTGCAGAATTTCTATGTTTTTATAATCTCTTTCATTCATCATGAGATGTTAATGAGACTATTTATGTTTCATATTATCTTAAAAGTATATATATGCAATGTTTTAATAACCCGATGAACCATGAAACTGATTACGCAATGGCGTGCACACCCTATATCAAACCTTAGATACAAATGTAAAAAGTGTAGGTCCAAAATTGCCGAATTTTAGGGGTATGGGTAAAAAACGTTTCAATTTTGAATTAATAATAGGCCTAAATTGTCTTTTTATCTGTCACGTATAATGTATCGTGTGTCAGGTAAACTCCCAATGTAATTTATGTTGGGTTATATCCTCTAGGGAATTGCCCAGAGTACTGTTATTGACATTTTGATACATTAAAAGCCTTATTTTTGTCTTAATTTAGGCCCAAATTAAACCTGGTCACCCCCCCCCCCCCCCCGACATGATTTGATATCAATGACAAATGGGTTTAAAAACATTTATTTCAACTTTATTTGTTAAGCCCCTGATTGATAAAACGAGCATAGATATGTAGGTTTATAATCGGATAACCATGGCGAGGGGTCCATTATTGTGAGTAAAATATTAAAAATAAGGAAATGTTAGTAAAATGATGCTCTTCAACTGTTTTTGCTCCAAATTTGTAAGAAAATTGGGTCGTGTTCATGATATTTATGTATGACATGGACAGAAATATGATTTTCTTTGAAATTAAGATAAAATTACCTCTTTTATAGACTCAAAATCAATTCAAATCGATATAAATCGAGTGTCACCACTGCGTGTTACAAGGGGGCACAGCACTAAATATACCGCCCATTGGATTACATGTAAATTAGGGCTAAAAGAGTCGCTATTTTGGGCCCTTAGTAACCATTTTTGGAACGTCTCGAATGCTTTATTCTAATAAACAAACATTCAAATTTCATAAAATCGTCAAGAAGTGTTACACCTTCCAATTCGATTTTACGATACGATCATTTAAACAGCGCCACCCCTATTTTCAGCCCGGACGCTGGCCTTCTAACCGCCTCCGATCACGTATGTTCATACACGTGATAAATTTTCAATACAATCAAAAATCAATATTTTGCAATATCCTGATCAAAGTACAAGAGATTATCTTTCATTTTAATTATGAAACGCTATCCTCACGCCAAACTGATTCCCAAAGGACCCCATTAATCACAAAATCGTTTTTTGTTTTTGCCGGAACTTACTACCATTACACAAAACGAGGAGTGATTTAGTGCTGTGCGCCCTTTAACACACAATAAAAAAAATAAACACTTTTTTTGTTGCATTTTTGTAAACACCAAGTAATATCAAGATAAACTGTCAAAATAGTTAAATTATATACCACCTCTAACTAAAGTTATGTTACTTAACGCATCGATACTCAATTTCTAATGTTCGAATTTTGGGCACTTTAAGGCCATTTTGCAGAATTTCTATGTTTTTATAATCTCTTTCATTCATCATGAGATGTTAATGAGACTATTTATGTTTCATATTATCTTAAAAGTATATATATGCAATGTTTTAATAACCCGATGAACCATGAAACCGATTACGCAATGGCGTGCACACCCTATATCAAACCTTAGATACAAATGTAAAAAGTGTAGGTCCAAAATTGCCGAATTTTAGGGGTATGGGTAAAAAACGTTTCAATTTTGAATTAATAATAGGCCTAAATTGTCTTTTTATCTGTCACGTATAATGTATCGTGTGTCAGGTAAACTCCCAATGTAATTTATGTTGGGTTATATCCTCTAGGGAATTGCCCAGAGTACTGTTATTGACATTTTGATACATTAAAAGCCTTATTTTTGTCTTAATTTAGGCCCAAATTAAACCTGGTCACCCCCCCCCCCCCCCCGACATGATTTGATATCAATGACAAATGGGTTTAAAAACATTTATTTCAACTTTATTTGTTAAGCCCCTGATTGATAAAACGAGCATAGATATGTAGGTTTATAATCGGATAACCATGGCGAGGGGTCCATTATTGTGAGTAAAATATTAAAAATAAGGAAATGTTAGTAAAATGATGCTCTTCAACTGTTTTTGCTCCAAATTTGTAAGAAAATTGGGTCGTGTTCATGATATTTATGTATGACATGGACAGAAATATGATTTTCTTTGAAATTAAGATAAAATTACCTCTTTTATAGACTCAAAATCAATTCAAATCGATATAAATCGAGTGTCACCACTGCGTGTTTAACACACAATAAAAAAAATAAACACTTTTTTTGTTGCATTTTTGTAAACACCAAGTAATATCAAGATAAACTGTCAAAATAGTTAAATTATATACCACCTCTAACTAAAGTTATGTTACTTAACGCATCGATACTCAATTTCTAATGTTCGAATTTTGGGCACTTTAAGGCCATTTTGCAGAATTTCTATGTTTTTATAATCTCTTTCATTCATCATGAGATGTTAATGAGACTATTTATGTTTCATATTATCTTAAAAGTATATATATGCAATGTTTTAATAACCCGATGAACCATGAAACTGATTACGCAATGGCGTGCACACCCTATATCAAACCTTAGATACAAATGTAAAAAGTGTAGGTCCAAAATTGCCGAATTTTAGGGGTATGGGTAAAAAACGTTTCAATTTTGAATTAATAATAGGCCTAAATTGTCTTTTTATCTGTCACGTATAATGTATCGTGTGTCAGGTAAACTCCCAATGTAATTTATGTTGGGTTATATCCTCTAGGGAATTGCCCAGAGTACTGTTATTGACATTTTGATACATTAAAAGCCTTATTTTTGTCTTAATTTAGGCCCAAATTAAACCTGGTCACCCCCCCCCCCCCCCCCGACATGATTTGATATCAATGACAAATGGGTTTAAAAACATTTATTTCAACTTTATTTGTTAAGCCCCTGATTGATAAAACGAGCATAGATATGTAGGTTTATAATCGGATAACCATGGCGAGGGGTCCATTATTGTGAGTAAAATATTAAAAATAAGGAAATGTTAGTAAAATGATGCTCTTCAACTGTTTTTGCTCCAAATTTGTAAGAAAATTGGGTCGTGTTCATGATATTTATGTATGACATGGACAGAAATATGATTTTCTTTGAAATTAAGATAAAATTACCTCTTTTATAGACTCAAAATCAATTCAAATCGATATAAATCGAGTGTCACCACTGCGTGTTACAAGGGGGCACAGCACTAAATATACCGCCCATTGGATTACATGTAAATTAGGGCTAAAAGAGTCGCTATTTTGGGCCCTTAGTAACCATTTTTGGAACGTCTCGAATGCTTTATTCTAATAAACAAACATTCAAATTTCATAAAATCGTCAAGAAGTGTTACACCTTCCAATTCGATTTTACGATACGATCATTTAAACAGCGCCACCCCTATTTTCAGCCCGGACGCTGGCCTTCTAACCGCCTCCGATCACGTATGTTCATACACGTGATAAATTTTCAATACAATCAAAAATCAATATTTTGCAATATCCTGATCAAAGTACAAGAGATTATCTTTCATTTTAATTATGAAACGCTATCCTCACGCCAAACTGATTCCCAAAGGACCCCATTAATCACAAAATCGTTTTTTGTTTTTGCCGGAACTTACTACCATTACACAAAACGAGGAGTGATTTAGTGCTGTGCGCCCTTTAACACACAATAAAAAAAATAAACACTTTTTTTGTTGCATTTTTGTAAACACCAAGTAATATCAAGATAAACTGTCAAAATAGTTAAATTATATACCACCTCTAACTAAAGTTATGTTACTTAACGCATCGATACTCAATTTCTAATGTTCGAATTTTGGGCACTTTAAGGCCATTTTGCAGAATTTCTATGTTTTTATAATCTCTTTCATTCATCATGAGATGTTAATGAGACTATTTATGTTTCATATTATCTTAAAAGTATATATATGCAATGTTTTAATAACCCGATGAACCATGAAACCGATTACGCAATGGCGTGCACACCCTATATCAAACCTTAGATACAAATGTAAAAAGTGTAGGTCCAAAATTGCCGAATTTTAGGGGTATGGGTAAAAAACGTTTCAATTTTGAATTAATAATAGGCCTAAATTGTCTTTTTATCTGTCACGTATAATGTATCGTGTGTCAGGTAAACTCCCAATGTAATTTATGTTGGGTTATATCCTCTAGGGAATTGCCCAGAGTACTGTTATTGACATTTTGATACATTAAAAGCCTTATTTTTGTCTTAATTTAGGCCCAAATTAAACCTGGTCACCCCCCCCCCCCCCCGACATGATTTGATATCAATGACAAATGGGTTTAAAAACATTTATTTCAACTTTATTTGTTAAGCCCCTGATTGATAAAACGAGCATAGATATGTAGGTTTATAATCGGATAACCATGGCGAGGGGTCCATTATTGTGAGTAAAATATTAAAAATAAGGAAATGTTAGTAAAATGATGCTCTTCAACTGTTTTTGCTCCAAATTTGTAAGAAAATTGGGTCGTGTTCATGATATTTATGTATGACATGGACAGAAATATGATTTTCTTTGAAATTAAGATAAAATTACCTCTTTTATAGACTCAAAATCAATTCAAATCGATATAAATCGAGTGTCACCACTGCGTGTTACAAGGGGGCACAGCACTAAATATACCGCCCATTGGATTACATGTAAATTAGGGCTAAAAGAGTCGCTATTTTGGGCCCTTAGTAACCATTTTTGGAACGTCTCGAATGCTTTATTCTAATAAACAAACATTCAAATTTCATAAAATCGTCAAGAAGTGTTACACCTTCCAATTCGATTTTACGATACGATCATTTAAACAGCGCCACCCCTATTTTCAGCCCGGACGCTGGCCTTCTAACCGCCTCCGATCACGTATGTTCATACACGTGATAAATTTTCAATACAATCAAAAATCAATATTTTGCAATATCCTGATCAAAGTACAAGAGATTATCTTTCATTTTAATTATGAAACGCTATCCTCACGCCAAACTGATTCCCAAAGGACCCCATTAATCACAAAATCGTTTTTTGTTTTTGCCGGAACTTACTACCATTACACAAAACGAGGAGTGATTTAGTGCTGTGCGCCCTTTAACACACAATAAAAAAAATAAACACTTTTTTTGTTGCATTTTTGTAAACACCAAGTAATATCAAGATAAACTGTCAAAATAGTTAAATTATATACCACCTCTAACTAAAGTTATGTTACTTAACGCATCGATACTCAATTTCTAATGTTCGAATTTTGGGCACTTTAAGGCCATTTTGCAGAATTTCTATGTTTTTATAATCTCTTTCATTCATCATGAGATGTTAATGAGACTATTTATGTTTCATATTATCTTAAAAGTATATATATGCAATGTTTTAATAACCCGATGAACCATGAAACCGATTACGCAATGGCGTGCACACCCTATATCAAACCTTAGATACAAATGTAAAAAGTGTAGGTCCAAAATTGCCGAATTTTAGGGGTATGGGTAAAAAACGTTTCAATTTTGAATTAATAATAGGCCTAAATTGTCTTTTTATCTGTCACGTATAATGTATCGTGTGTCAGGTAAACTCCCAATGTAATTTATGTTGGGTTATATCCTCTAGGGAATTGCCCAGAGTACTGTTATTGACATTTTGATACATTAAAAGCCTTATTTTTGTCTTAATTTAGGCCCAAATTAAACCTGGTCACCCCCCCCCCCCGACATGATTTGATATCAATGACAAATGGGTTTAAAAACATTTATTTCAACTTTATTTGTTAAGCCCCTGATTGATAAAACGAGCATAGATATGTAGGTTTATAATCGGATAACCATGGCGAGGGGTCCATTATTGTGAGTAAAATATTAAAAATAAGGAAATGTTAGTAAAATGATGCTCTTCAACTGTTTTTGCTCCAAATTTGTAAGAAAATTGGGTCGTGTTCATGATATTTATGTATGACATGGACAGAAATATGATTTTCTTTGAAATTAAGATAAAATTACCTCTTTTATAGACTCAAAATCAATTCAAATCGATATAAATCGAGTGTCACCACTGCGTGTTTAACACACAATAAAAAAAATAAACACTTTTTTTGTTGCATTTTTGTAAACACCAAGTAATATCAAGATAAACTGTCAAAATAGTTAAATTATATACCACCTCTAACTAAAGTTATGTTACTTAACGCATCGATACTCAATTTCTAATGTTCGAATTTTGGGCACTTTAAGGCCATTTTGCAGAATTTCTATGTTTTTATAATCTCTTTCATTCATCATGAGATGTTAATGAGACTATTTATGTTTCATATTATCTTAAAAGTATATATATGCAATGTTTTAATAACCCGATGAACCATGAAACTGATTACGCAATGGCGTGCACACCCTATATCAAACCTTAGATACAAATGTAAAAAGTGTAGGTCCAAAATTGCCGAATTTTAGGGGTATGGGTAAAAAACGTTTCAATTTTGAATTAATAATAGGCCTAAATTGTCTTTTTATCTGTCACGTATAATGTATCGTGTGTCAGGTAAACTCCCAATGTAATTTATGTTGGGTTATATCCTCTAGGGAATTGCCCAGAGTACTGTTATTGACATTTTGATACATTAAAAGCCTTATTTTTGTCTTAATTTAGGCCCAAATTAAACCTGGTCACCCCCCCCCCCCCCGACATGATTTGATATCAATGACAAATGGGTTTAAAAACATTTATTTCAACTTTATTTGTTAAGCCCCTGATTGATAAAACGAGCATAGATATGTAGGTTTATAATCGGATAACCATGGCGAGGGGTCCATTATTGTGAGTAAAATATTAAAAATAAGGAAATGTTAGTAAAATGATGCTCTTCAACTGTTTTTGCTCCAAATTTGTAAGAAAATTGGGTCGTGTTCATGATATTTATGTATGACATGGACAGAAATATGATTTTCTTTGAAATTAAGATAAAATTACCTCTTTTATAGACTCAAAATCAATTCAAATCGATATAAATCGAGTGTCACCACTGCGTGTTACAAGGGGGCACAGCACTAAATATACCGCCCATTGGATTACATGTAAATTAGGGCTAAAAGAGTCGCTATTTTGGGCCCTTAGTAACCATTTTTGGAACGTCTCGAATGCTTTATTCTAATAAACAAACATTCAAATTTCATAAAATCGTCAAGAAGTGTTACACCTTCCAATTCGATTTTACGATACGATCATTTAAACAGCGCCACCCCTATTTTCAGCCCGGACGCTGGCCTTCTAACCGCCTCCGATCACGTATGTTCATACACGTGATAAATTTTCAATACAATCAAAAATCAATATTTTGCAATATCCTGATCAAAGTACAAGAGATTATCTTTCATTTTAATTATGAAACGCTATCCTCACGCCAAACTGATTCCCAAAGGACCCCATTAATCACAAAATCGTTTTTTGTTTTTGCCGGAACTTACTACCATTACACAAAACGAGGAGTGATTTAGTGCTGTGCGCCCTTTAACACACAATAAAAAAAATAAACACTTTTTTTGTTGCATTTTTGTAAACACCAAGTAATATCAAGATAAACTGTCAAAATAGTTAAATTATATACCACCTCTAACTAAAGTTATGTTACTTAACGCATCGATACTCAATTTCTAATGTTCGAATTTTGGGCACTTTAAGGCCATTTTGCAGAATTTCTATGTTTTTATAATCTCTTTCATTCATCATGAGATGTTAATGAGACTATTTATGTTTCATATTATCTTAAAAGTATATATATGCAATGTTTTAATAACCCGATGAACCATGAAACTGATTACGCAATGGCGTGCACACCCTATATCAAACCTTAGATACAAATGTAAAAAGTGTAGGTCCAAAATTGCCGAATTTTAGGGGTATGGGTAAAAAACGTTTCAATTTTGAATTAATAATAGGCCTAAATTGTCTTTTTATCTGTCACGTATAATGTATCGTGTGTCAGGTAAACTCCCAATGTAATTTATGTTGGGTTATATCCTCTAGGGAATTGCCCAGAGTACTGTTATTGACATTTTGATACATTAAAAGCCTTATTTTTGTCTTAATTTAGGCCCAAATTAAACCTGGTCACCCCCCCCCCCCCCCCCCCGACATGATTTGATATCAATGACAAATGGGTTTAAAAACATTTATTTCAACTTTATTTGTTAAGCCCCTGATTGATAAAACGAGCATAGATATGTAGGTTTATAATCGGATAACCATGGCGAGGGGTCCATTATTGTGAGTAAAATATTAAAAATAAGGAAATGTTAGTAAAATGATGCTCTTCAACTGTTTTTGCTCCAAATTTGTAAGAAAATTGGGTCGTGTTCATGATATTTATGTATGACATGGACAGAAATATGATTTTCTTTGAAATTAAGATAAAATTACCTCTTTTATAGACTCAAAATCAATTCAAATCGATATAAATCGAGTGTCACCACTGCGTGTTTAACACACAATAAAAAAAATAAACACTTTTTTTGTTGCATTTTTGTAAACACCAAGTAATATCAAGATAAACTGTCAAAATAGTTAAATTATATACCACCTCTAACTAAAGTTATGTTACTTAACGCATCGATACTCAATTTCTAATGTTCGAATTTTGGGCACTTTAAGGCCATTTTGCAGAATTTCTATGTTTTTATAATCTCTTTCATTCATCATGAGATGTTAATGAGACTATTTATGTTTCATATTATCTTAAAAGTATATATATGCAATGTTTTAATAACCCGATGAACCATGAAACTGATTACGCAATGGCGTGCACACCCTATATCAAACCTTAGATACAAATGTAAAAAGTGTAGGTCCAAAATTGCCGAATTTTAGGGGTATGGGTAAAAAACGTTTCAATTTTGAATTAATAATAGGCCTAAATTGTCTTTTTATCTGTCACGTATAATGTATCGTGTGTCAGGTAAACTCCCAATGTAATTTATGTTGGGTTATATCCTCTAGGGAATTGCCCAGAGTACTGTTATTGACATTTTGATACATTAAAAGCCTTATTTTTGTCTTAATTTAGGCCCAAATTAAACCTGGTCACCCCCCCCCCCCCCCGACATGATTTGATATCAATGACAAATGGGTTTAAAAACATTTATTTCAACTTTATTTGTTAAGCCCCTGATTGATAAAACGAGCATAGATATGTAGGTTTATAATCGGATAACCATGGCGAGGGGTCCATTATTGTGAGTAAAATATTAAAAATAAGGAAATGTTAGTAAAATGATGCTCTTCAACTGTTTTTGCTCCAAATTTGTAAGAAAATTGGGTCGTGTTCATGATATTTATGTATGACATGGACAGAAATATGATTTTCTTTGAAATTAAGATAAAATTACCTCTTTTATAGACTCAAAATCAATTCAAATCGATATAAATCGAGTGTCACCACTGCGTGTTACAAGGGGGCACAGCACTAAATATACCGCCCATTGGATTACATGTAAATTAGGGCTAAAAGAGTCGCTATTTTGGGCCCTTAGTAACCATTTTTGGAACGTCTCGAATGCTTTATTCTAATAAACAAACATTCAAATTTCATAAAATCGTCAAGAAGTGTTACACCTTCCAATTCGATTTTACGATACGATCATTTAAACAGCGCCACCCCTATTTTCAGCCCGGACGCTGGCCTTCTAACCGCCTCCGATCACGTATGTTCATACACGTGATAAATTTTCAATACAATCAAAAATCAATATTTTGCAATATCCTGATCAAAGTACAAGAGATTATCTTTCATTTTAATTATGAAACGCTATCCTCACGCCAAACTGATTCCCAAAGGACCCCATTAATCACAAAATCGTTTTTTGTTTTTGCCGGAACTTACTACCATTACACAAAACGAGGAGTGATTTAGTGCTGTGCGCCCTTTAACACACAATAAAAAAAATAAACACTTTTTTTGTTGCATTTTTGTAAACACCAAGTAATATCAAGATAAACTGTCAAAATAGTTAAATTATATACCACCTCTAACTAAAGTTATGTTACTTAACGCATCGATACTCAATTTCTAATGTTCGAATTTTGGGCACTTTAAGGCCATTTTGCAGAATTTCTATGTTTTTATAATCTCTTTCATTCATCATGAGATGTTAATGAGACTATTTATGTTTCATATTATCTTAAAAGTATATATATGCAATGTTTTAATAACCCGATGAACCATGAAACTGATTACGCAATGGCGTGCACACCCTATATCAAACCTTAGATACAAATGTAAAAAGTGTAGGTCCAAAATTGCCGAATTTTAGGGGTATGGGTAAAAAACGTTTCAATTTTGAATTAATAATAGGCCTAAATTGTCTTTTTATCTGTCACGTATAATGTATCGTGTGTCAGGTAAACTCCCAATGTAATTTATGTTGGGTTATATCCTCTAGGGAATTGCCCAGAGTACTGTTATTGACATTTTGATACATTAAAAGCCTTATTTTTGTCTTAATTTAGGCCCAAATTAAACCTGGTCACCCCCCCCCCCCCGACATGATTTGATATCAATGACAAATGGGTTTAAAAACATTTATTTCAACTTTATTTGTTAAGCCCCTGATTGATAAAACGAGCATAGATATGTAGGTTTATAATCGGATAACCATGGCGAGGGGTCCATTATTGTGAGTAAAATATTAAAAATAAGGAAATGTTAGTAAAATGATGCTCTTCAACTGTTTTTGCTCCAAATTTGTAAGAAAATTGGGTCGTGTTCATGATATTTATGTATGACATGGACAGAAATATGATTTTCTTTGAAATTAAGATAAAATTACCTCTTTTATAGACTCAAAATCAATTCAAATCGATATAAATCGAGTGTCACCACTGCGTGTTACAACACACAATAAAAAAAATAAACACTTTTTTTGTTGCATTTTTGTAAACACCAAGTAATATCAAGATAAACTGTCAAAATAGTTAAATTATATACCACCTCTAACTAAAGTTATGTTACTTAACGCATCGATACTCAATTTCTAATGTTCGAATTTTGGGCACTTTAAGGCCATTTTGCAGAATTTCTATGTTTTTATAATCTCTTTCATTCATCATGAGATGTTAATGAGACTATTTATGTTTCATATTATCTTAAAAGTATATATATGCAATGTTTTAATAACCCGATGAACCATGAAACTGATTACGCAATGGCGTGCACACCCTATATCAAACCTTAGATACAAATGTAAAAAGTGTAGGTCCAAAATTGCCGAATTTTAGGGGTATGGGTAAAAAACGTTTCAATTTTGAATTAATAATAGGCCTAAATTGTCTTTTTATCTGTCACGTATAATGTATCGTGTGTCAGGTAAACTCCCAATGTAATTTATGTTGGGTTATATCCTCTAGGGAATTGCCCAGAGTACTGTTATTGACATTTTGATACATTAAAAGCCTTATTTTTGTCTTAATTTAGGCCCAAATTAAACCTGGTCACCCCCCCCCCCCCGACATGATTTGATATCAATGACAAATGGGTTTAAAAACATTTATTTCAACTTTATTTGTTAAGCCCCTGATTGATAAAACGAGCATAGATATGTAGGTTTATAATCGGATAACCATGGCGAGGGGTCCATTATTGTGAGTAAAATATTAAAAATAAGGAAATGTTAGTAAAATGATGCTCTTCAACTGTTTTTGCTCCAAATTTGTAAGAAAATTGGGTCGTGTTCATGATATTTATGTATGACATGGACAGAAATATGATTTTCTTTGAAATTAAGATAAAATTACCTCTTTTATAGACTCAAAATCAATTCAAATCGATATAAATCGAGTGTCACCACTGCGTGTTACAAGGGGGCACAGCACTAAATATACCGCCCATTGGATTACATGTAAATTAGGGCTAAAAGAGTCGCTATTTTGGGCCCTTAGTAACCATTTTTGGAACGTCTCGAATGCTTTATTCTAATAAACAAACATTCAAATTTCATAAAATCGTCAAGAAGTGTTACACCTTCCAATTCGATTTTACGATACGATCATTTAAACAGCGCCACCCCTATTTTCAGCCCGGACGCTGGCCTTCTAACCGCCTCCGATCACGTATGTTCATACACGTGATAAATTTTCAATACAATCAAAAATCAATATTTTGCAATATCCTGATCAAAGTACAAGAGATTATCTTTCATTTTAATTATGAAACGCTATCCTCACGCCAAACTGATTCCCAAAGGACCCCATTAATCACAAAATCGTTTTTTGTTTTTGCCGGAACTTACTACCATTACACAAAACGAGGAGTGATTTAGTGCTGTGCGCCCTTTAACACACAATAAAAAAAATAAACACTTTTTTTGTTGCATTTTTGTAAACACCAAGTAATATCAAGATAAACTGTCAAAATAGTTAAATTATATACCACCTCTAACTAAAGTTATGTTACTTAACGCATCGATACTCAATTTCTAATGTTCGAATTTTGGGCACTTTAAGGCCATTTTGCAGAATTTCTATGTTTTTATAATCTCTTTCATTCATCATGAGATGTTAATGAGACTATTTATGTTTCATATTATCTTAAAAGTATATATATGCAATGTTTTAATAACCCGATGAACCATGAAACTGATTACGCAATGGCGTGCACACCCTATATCAAACCTTAGATACAAATGTAAAAAGTGTAGGTCCAAAATTGCCGAATTTTAGGGGTATGGGTAAAAAACGTTTCAATTTTGAATTAATAATAGGCCTAAATTGTCTTTTTATCTGTCACGTATAATGTATCGTGTGTCAGGTAAACTCCCAATGTAATTTATGTTGGGTTATATCCTCTAGGGAATTGCCCAGAGTACTGTTATTGACATTTTGATACATTAAAAGCCTTATTTTTGTCTTAATTTAGGCCCAAATTAAACCTGGTCACCCCCCCCCCCCCCCCGACATGATTTGATATCAATGACAAATGGGTTTAAAAACATTTATTTCAACTTTATTTGTTAAGCCCCTGATTGATAAAACGAGCATAGATATGTAGGTTTATAATCGGATAACCATGGCGAGGGGTCCATTATTGTGAGTAAAATATTAAAAATAAGGAAATGTTAGTAAAATGATGCTCTTCAACTGTTTTTGCTCCAAATTTGTAAGAAAATTGGGTCGTGTTCATGATATTTATGTATGACATGGACAGAAATATGATTTTCTTTGAAATTAAGATAAAATTACCTCTTTTATAGACTCAAAATCAATTCAAATCGATATAAATCGAGTGTCACCACTGCGTGTTACAAGGGGGCACAGCACTAAATATACCGCCCATTGGATTACATGTAAATTAGGGCTAAAAGAGTCGCTATTTTGGGCCCTTAGTAACCATTTTTGGAACGTCTCGAATGCTTTATTCTAATAAACAAACATTCAAATTTCATAAAATCGTCAAGAAGTGTTACACCTTCCAATTCGATTTTACGATACGATCATTTAAACAGCGCCACCCCTATTTTCAGCCCGGACGCTGGCCTTCTAACCGCCTCCGATCACGTATGTTCATACACGTGATAAATTTTCAATACAATCAAAAATCAATATTTTGCAATATCCTGATCAAAGTACAAGAGATTATCTTTCATTTTAATTATGAAACGCTATCCTCACGCCAAACTGATTCCCAAAGGACCCCATTAATCACAAAATCGTTTTTTGTTTTTGCCGGAACTTACTACCATTACACAAAACGAGGAGTGATTTAGTGCTGTGCGCCCTTTAACACACAATAAAAAAAATAAACACTTTTTTTGTTGCATTTTTGTAAACACCAAGTAATATCAAGATAAACTGTCAAAATAGTTAAATTATATACCACCTCTAACTAAAGTTATGTTACTTAACGCATCGATACTCAATTTCTAATGTTCGAATTTTGGGCACTTTAAGGCCATTTTGCAGAATTTCTATGTTTTTATAATCTCTTTCATTCATCATGAGATGTTAATGAGACTATTTATGTTTCATATTATCTTAAAAGTATATATATGCAATGTTTTAATAACCCGATGAACCATGAAACTGATTACGCAATGGCGTGCACACCCTATATCAAACCTTAGATACAAATGTAAAAAGTGTAGGTCCAAAATTGCCGAATTTTAGGGGTATGGGTAAAAAACGTTTCAATTTTGAATTAATAATAGGCCTAAATTGTCTTTTTATCTGTCACGTATAATGTATCGTGTGTCAGGTAAACTCCCAATGTAATTTATGTTGGGTTATATCCTCTAGGGAATTGCCCAGAGTACTGTTATTGACATTTTGATACATTAAAAGCCTTATTTTTGTCTTAATTTAGGCCCAAATTAAACCTGGTCACCCCCCCCCCCCGACATGATTTGATATCAATGACAAATGGGTTTAAAAACATTTATTTCAACTTTATTTGTTAAGCCCCTGATTGATAAAACGAGCATAGATATGTAGGTTTATAATCGGATAACCATGGCGAGGGGTCCATTATTGTGAGTAAAATATTAAAAATAAGGAAATGTTAGTAAAATGATGCTCTTCAACTGTTTTTGCTCCAAATTTGTAAGAAAATTGGGTCGTGTTCATGATATTTATGTATGACATGGACAGAAATATGATTTTCTTTGAAATTAAGATAAAATTACCTCTTTTATAGACTCAAAATCAATTCAAATCGATATAAATCGAGTGTCACCACTGCGTGTTACAAGGGGGCACAGCACTAAATATACCGCCCATTGGATTACATGTAAATTAGGGCTAAAAGAGTCGCTATTTTGGGCCCTTAGTAACCATTTTTGGAACGTCTCGAATGCTTTATTCTAATAAACAAACATTCAAATTTCATAAAATCGTCAAGAAGTGTTACACCTTCCAATTCGATTTTACGATACGATCATTTAAACAGCGCCACCCCTATTTTCAGCCCGGACGCTGGCCTTCTAACCGCCTCCGATCACGTATGTTCATACACGTGATAAATTTTCAATACAATCAAAAATCAATATTTTGCAATATCCTGATCAAAGTACAAGAGATTATCTTTCATTTTAATTATGAAACGCTATCCTCACGCCAAACTGATTCCCAAAGGACCCCATTAATCACAAAATCGTTTTTTGTTTTTGCCGGAACTTACTACCATTACACAAAACGAGGAGTGATTTAGTGCTGTGCGCCCTTTAACACACAATAAAAAAAATAAACACTTTTTTTGTTGCATTTTTGTAAACACCAAGTAATATCAAGATAAACTGTCAAAATAGTTAAATTATATACCACCTCTAACTAAAGTTATGTTACTTAACGCATCGATACTCAATTTCTAATGTTCGAATTTTGGGCACTTTAAGGCCATTTTGCAGAATTTCTATGTTTTTATAATCTCTTTCATTCATCATGAGATGTTAATGAGACTATTTATGTTTCATATTATCTTAAAAGTATATATATGCAATGTTTTAATAACCCGATGAACCATGAAACTGATTACGCAATGGCGTGCACACCCTATATCAAACCTTAGATACAAATGTAAAAAGTGTAGGTCCAAAATTGCCGAATTTTAGGGGTATGGGTAAAAAACGTTTCAATTTTGAATTAATAATAGGCCTAAATTGTCTTTTTATCTGTCACGTATAATGTATCGTGTGTCAGGTAAACTCCCAATGTAATTTATGTTGGGTTATATCCTCTAGGGAATTGCCCAGAGTACTGTTATTGACATTTTGATACATTAAAAGCCTTATTTTTGTCTTAATTTAGGCCCAAATTAAACCTGGTCACCCCCCCCCCCCCGACATGATTTGATATCAATGACAAATGGGTTTAAAAACATTTATTTCAACTTTATTTGTTAAGCCCCTGATTGATAAAACGAGCATAGATATGTAGGTTTATAATCGGATAACCATGGCGAGGGGTCCATTATTGTGAGTAAAATATTAAAAATAAGGAAATGTTAGTAAAATGATGCTCTTCAACTGTTTTTGCTCCAAATTTGTAAGAAAATTGGGTCGTGTTCATGATATTTATGTATGACATGGACAGAAATATGATTTTCTTTGAAATTAAGATAAAATTACCTCTTTTATAGACTCAAAATCAATTCAAATCGATATAAATCGAGTGTCACCACTGCGTGTTACAAGGGGGCACAGCACTAAATATACCGCCCATTGGATTACATGTAAATTAGGGCTAAAAGAGTCGCTATTTTGGGCCCTTAGTAACCATTTTTGGAACGTCTCGAATGCTTTATTCTAATAAACAAACATTCAAATTTCATAAAATCGTCAAGAAGTGTTACACCTTCCAATTCGATTTTACGATACGATCATTTAAACAGCGCCACCCCTATTTTCAGCCCGGACGCTGGCCTTCTAACCGCCTCCGATCACGTATGTTCATACACGTGATAAATTTTCAATACAATCAAAAATCAATATTTTGCAATATCCTGATCAAAGTACAAGAGATTATCTTTCATTTTAATTATGAAACGCTATCCTCACGCCAAACTGATTCCCAAAGGACCCCATTAATCACAAAATCGTTTTTTGTTTTTGCCGGAACTTACTACCATTACACAAAACGAGGAGTGATTTAGTGCTGTGCGCCCTTTAACACACAATAAAAAAAATAAACACTTTTTTTGTTGCATTTTTGTAAACACCAAGTAATATCAAGATAAACTGTCAAAATAGTTAAATTATATACCACCTCTAACTAAAGTTATGTTACTTAACGCATCGATACTCAATTTCTAATGTTCGAATTTTGGGCACTTTAAGGCCATTTTGCAGAATTTCTATGTTTTTATAATCTCTTTCATTCATCATGAGATGTTAATGAGACTATTTATGTTTCATATTATCTTAAAAGTATATATATGCAATGTTTTAATAACCCGATGAACCATGAAACTGATTACGCAATGGCGTGCACACCCTATATCAAACCTTAGATACAAATGTAAAAAGTGTAGGTCCAAAATTGCCGAATTTTAGGGGTATGGGTAAAAAACGTTTCAATTTTGAATTAATAATAGGCCTAAATTGTCTTTTTATCTGTCACGTATAATGTATCGTGTGTCAGGTAAACTCCCAATGTAATTTATGTTGGGTTATATCCTCTAGGGAATTGCCCAGAGTACTGTTATTGACATTTTGATACATTAAAAGCCTTATTTTTGTCTTAATTTAGGCCCAAATTAAACCTGGTCACCCCCCCCCCCCCCCCCCCCGACATGATTTGATATCAATGACAAATGGGTTTAAAAACATTTATTTCAACTTTATTTGTTAAGCCCCTGATTGATAAAACGAGCATAGATATGTAGGTTTATAATCGGATAACCATGGCGAGGGGTCCATTATTGTGAGTAAAATATTAAAAATAAGGAAATGTTAGTAAAATGATGCTCTTCAACTGTTTTTGCTCCAAATTTGTAAGAAAATTGGGTCGTGTTCATGATATTTATGTATGACATGGACAGAAATATGATTTTCTTTGAAATTAAGATAAAATTACCTCTTTTATAGACTCAAAATCAATTCAAATCGATATAAATCGAGTGTCACCACTGCGTGTTACAAGGGGGCACAGCACTAAATATACCGCCCATTGGATTACATGTAAATTAGGGCTAAAAGAGTCGCTATTTTGGGCCCTTAGTAACCATTTTTGGAACGTCTCGAATGCTTTATTCTAATAAACAAACATTCAAATTTCATAAAATCGTCAAGAAGTGTTACACCTTCCAATTCGATTTTACGATACGATCATTTAAACAGCGCCACCCCTATTTTCAGCCCGGACGCTGGCCTTCTAACCGCCTCCGATCACGTATGTTCATACACGTGATAAATTTTCAATACAATCAAAAATCAATATTTTGCAATATCCTGATCAAAGTACAAGAGATTATCTTTCATTTTAATTATGAAACGCTATCCTCACGCCAAACTGATTCCCAAAGGACCCCATTAATCACAAAATCGTTTTTTGTTTTTGCCGGAACTTACTACCATTACACAAAACGAGGAGTGATTTAGTGCTGTGCGCCCTTTAACACACAATAAAAAAAATAAACACTTTTTTTGTTGCATTTTTGTAAACACCAAGTAATATCAAGATAAACTGTCAAAATAGTTAAATTATATACCACCTCTAACTAAAGTTATGTTACTTAACGCATCGATACTCAATTTCTAATGTTCGAATTTTGGGCACTTTAAGGCCATTTTGCAGAATTTCTATGTTTTTATAATCTCTTTCATTCATCATGAGATGTTAATGAGACTATTTATGTTTCATATTATCTTAAAAGTATATATATGCAATGTTTTAATAACCCGATGAACCATGAAACTGATTACGCAATGGCGTGCACACCCTATATCAAACCTTAGATACAAATGTAAAAAGTGTAGGTCCAAAATTGCCGAATTTTAGGGTATGGGTAAAAAACGTTTCAATTTTGAATTAATAATAGGCCTAAATTGTCTTTTTATCTGTCACGTATAATGTATCGTGTGTCAGGTAAACTCCCAATGTAATTTATGTTGGGTTATATCCTCTAGGGAATTGCCCAGAGTACTGTTATTGACATTTTGATACATTAAAAGCCTTATTTTTGTCTTAATTTAGGCCCAAATTAAACCTGGTCACCCCCCCCCCCCCCCCCCCCCCCCGACATGATTTGATATCAATGACAAATGGGTTTAAAAACATTTATTTCAACTTTATTTGTTAAGCCCCTGATTGATAAAACGAGCATAGATATGTAGGTTTATAATCGGATAACCATGGCGAGGGGTCCATTATTGTGAGTAAAATATTAAAAATAAGGAAATGTTAGTAAAATGATGCTCTTCAACTGTTTTTGCTCCAAATTTGTAAGAAAATTGGGTCGTGTTCATGATATTTATGTATGACATGGACAGAAATATGATTTTCTTTGAAATTAAGATAAAATTACCTCTTTTATAGACTCAAAATCAATTCAAATCGATATAAATCGAGTGTCACCACTGCGTGTTACAAGGGGGCACAGCACTAAATATACCGCCCATTGGATTACATGTAAATTAGGGCTAAAAGAGTCGCTATTTTGGGCCCTTAGTAACCATTTTTGGAACGTCTCGAATGCTTTATTCTAATAAACAAACATTCAAATTTCATAAAATCGTCAAGAAGTGTTACACCTTCCAATTCGATTTTACGATACGATCATTTAAACAGCGCCACCCCTATTTTCAGCCCGGACGCTGGCCTTCTAACCGCCTCCGATCACGTATGTTCATACACGTGATAAATTTTCAATACAATCAAAAATCAATATTTTGCAATATCCTGATCAAAGTACAAGAGATTATCTTTCATTTTAATTATGAAACGCTATCCTCACGCCAAACTGATTCCCAAAGGACCCCATTAATCACAAAATCGTTTTTTGTTTTTGCCGGAACTTACTACCATTACACAAAACGAGGAGTGATTTAGTGCTGTGCGCCCTTTAACACACAATAAAAAAAATAAACACTTTTTTTGTTGCATTTTTGTAAACACCAAGTAATATCAAGATAAACTGTCAAAATAGTTAAATTATATACCACCTCTAACTAAAGTTATGTTACTTAACGCATCGATACTCAATTTCTAATGTTCGAATTTTGGGCACTTTAAGGCCATTTTGCAGAATTTCTATGTTTTTATAATCTCTTTCATTCATCATGAGATGTTAATGAGACTATTTATGTTTCATATTATCTTAAAAGTATATATATGCAATGTTTTAATAACCCGATGAACCATGAAACTGATTACGCAATGGCGTGCACACCCTATATCAAACCTTAGATACAAATGTAAAAAGTGTAGGTCCAAAATTGCCGAATTTTAGGGGTATGGGTAAAAAACGTTTCAATTTTGAATTAATAATAGGCCTAAATTGTCTTTTTATCTGTCACGTATAATGTATCGTGTGTCAGGTAAACTCCCAATGTAATTTATGTTGGGTTATATCCTCTAGGGAATTGCCCAGAGTACTGTTATTGACATTTTGATACATTAAAAGCCTTATTTTTGTCTTAATTTAG
The DNA here is from genome assembly GCA_035610835.1 of Ophiura sarsii. Taxonomy (NCBI): domain Eukaryota; kingdom Metazoa; phylum Echinodermata; class Ophiuroidea; order Amphilepidida; family Ophiuridae; genus Ophiura; species Ophiura sarsii. The sequence continues at coordinate 64,396,555 of CM069455.1, forward strand.
GCCCAAATTAAACCTGGTCACCCCCCCCCCCCCCCCCGACATGATTTGATATCAATGACAAATGGGTTTAAAAACATTTATTTCAACTTTATTTGTTAAGCCCCTGATTGATAAAACGAGCATAGATATGTAGGTTTATAATCGGATAACCATGGCGAGGGGTCCATTATTGTGAGTAAAATATTAAAAATAAGGAAATGTTAGTAAAATGATGCTCTTCAACTGTTTTTGCTCCAAATTTGTAAGAAAATTGGGTCGTGTTCATGATATTTATGTATGACATGGACAGAAATATGATTTTCTTTGAAATTAAGATAAAATTACCTCTTTTATAGACTCAAAATCAATTCAAATCGATATAAATCGAGTGTCACCACTGCGTGTTACAACACACAATAAAAAAAATAAACACTTTTTTTGTTGCATTTTTGTAAACACCAAGTAATATCAAGATAAACTGTCAAAATAGTTAAATTATATACCACCTCTAACTAAAGTTATGTTACTTAACGCATCGATACTCAATTTCTAATGTTCGAATTTTGGGCACTTTAAGGCCATTTTGCAGAATTTCTATGTTTTTATAATCTCTTTCATTCATCATGAGATGTTAATGAGACTATTTATGTTTCATATTATCTTAAAAGTATATATATGCAATGTTTTAATAACCCGATGAACCATGAAACTGATTACGCAATGGCGTGCACACCCTATATCAAACCTTAGATACAAATGTAAAAAGTGTAGGTCCAAAATTGCCGAATTTTAGGGGTATGGGTAAAAAACGTTTCAATTTTGAATTAATAATAGGCCTAAATTGTCTTTTTATCTGTCACGTATAATGTATCGTGTGTCAGGTAAACTCCCAATGTAATTTATGTTGGGTTATATCCTCTAGGGAATTGCCCAGAGTACTGTTATTGACATTTTGATACATTAAAAGCCTTATTTTTGTCTTAATTTAGGCCCAAATTAAACCTGGTCACCCCCCCCCCCGACATGATTTGATATCAATGACAAATGGGTTTAAAAACATTTATTTCAACTTTATTTGTTAAGCCCCTGATTGATAAAACGAGCATAGATATGTAGGTTTATAATCGGATAACCATGGCGAGGGGTCCATTATTGTGAGTAAAATATTAAAAATAAGGAAATGTTAGTAAAATGATGCTCTTCAACTGTTTTTGCTCCAAATTTGTAAGAAAATTGGGTCGTGTTCATGATATTTATGTATGACATGGACAGAAATATGATTTTCTTTGAAATTAAGATAAAATTACCTCTTTTATAGACTCAAAATCAATTCAAATCGATATAAATCGAGTGTCACCACTGCGTGTTACAACACACAATAAAAAAAATAAACACTTTTTTTGTTGCATTTTTGTAAACACCAAGTAATATCAAGATAAACTGTCAAAATAGTTAAATTATATACCACCTCTAACTAAAGTTATGTTACTTAACGCATCGATACTCAATTTCTAATGTTCGAATTTTGGGCACTTTAAGGCCATTTTGCAGAATTTCTATGTTTTTATAATCTCTTTCATTCATCATGAGATGTTAATGAGACTATTTATGTTTCATATTATCTTAAAAGTATATATATGCAATGTTTTAATAACCCGATGAACCATGAAACTGATTACGCAATGGCGTGCACACCCTATATCAAACCTTAGATACAAATGTAAAAAGTGTAGGTCCAAAATTGCCGAATTTTAGGGGTATGGGTAAAAAACGTTTCAATTTTGAATTAATAATAGGCCTAAATTGTCTTTTTATCTGTCACGTATAATGTATCGTGTGTCAGGTAAACTCCCAATGTAATTTATGTTGGGTTATATCCTCTAGGGAATTGCCCAGAGTACTGTTATTGACATTTTGATACATTAAAAGCCTTATTTTTGTCTTAATTTAGGCCCAAATTAAACCTGGTCACCCCCCCCCCCCCCCCCCCCCCCCGACATGATTTGATATCAATGACAAATGGGTTTAAAAACATTTATTTCAACTTTATTTGTTAAGCCCCTGATTGATAAAACGAGCATAGATATGTAGGTTTATAATCGGATAACCATGGCGAGGGGTCCATTATTGTGAGTAAAATATTAAAAATAAGGAAATGTTAGTAAAATGATGCTCTTCAACTGTTTTTGCTCCAAATTTGTAAGAAAATTGGGTCGTGTTCATGATATTTATGTATGACATGGACAGAAATATGATTTTCTTTGAAATTAAGATAAAATTACCTCTTTTATAGACTCAAAATCAATTCAAATCGATATAAATCGAGTGTCACCACTGCGTGTTACAACACACAATAAAAAAAATAAACACTTTTTTTGTTGCATTTTTGTAAACACCAAGTAATATCAAGATAAACTGTCAAAATAGTTAAATTATATACCACCTCTAACTAAAGTTATGTTACTTAACGCATCGATACTCAATTTCTAATGTTCGAATTTTGGGCACTTTAAGGCCATTTTGCAGAATTTCTATGTTTTTATAATCTCTTTCATTCATCATGAGATGTTAATGAGACTATTTATGTTTCATATTATCTTAAAAGTATATATATGCAATGTTTTAATAACCCGATGAACCATGAAACTGATTACGCAATGGCGTGCACACCCTATATCAAACCTTAGATACAAATGTAAAAAGTGTAGGTCCAAAATTGCCGAATTTTAGGGGTATGGGTAAAAAACGTTTCAATTTTGAATTAATAATAGGCCTAAATTGTCTTTTTATCTGTCACGTATAATGTATCGTGTGTCAGGTAAACTCCCAATGTAATTTATGTTGGGTTATATCCTCTAGGGAATTGCCCAGAGTACTGTTATTGACATTTTGATACATTAAAAGCCTTATTTTTGTCTTAATTTAGGCCCAAATTAAACCTGGTCACCCCCCCCCCCCCCCGACATGATTTGATATCAATGACAAATGGGTTTAAAAACATTTATTTCAACTTTATTTGTTAAGCCCCTGATTGATAAAACGAGCATAGATATGTAGGTTTATAATCGGATAACCATGGCGAGGGGTCCATTATTGTGAGTAAAATATTAAAAATAAGGAAATGTTAGTAAAATGATGCTCTTCAACTGTTTTTGCTCCAAATTTGTAAGAAAATTGGGTCGTGTTCATGATATTTATGTATGACATGGACAGAAATATGATTTTCTTTGAAATTAAGATAAAATTACCTCTTTTATAGACTCAAAATCAATTCAAATCGATATAAATCGAGTGTCACCACTGCGTGTTACAAGGGGGCACAGCACTAAATATACCGCCCATTGGATTACATGTAAATTAGGGCTAAAAGAGTCGCTATTTTGGGCCCTTAGTAACCATTTTTGGAACGTCTCGAATGCTTTATTCTAATAAACAAACATTCAAATTTCATAAAATCGTCAAGAAGTGTTACACCTTCCAATTCGATTTTACGATACGATCATTTAAACAGCGCCACCCCTATTTTCAGCCCGGACGCTGGCCTTCTAACCGCCTCCGATCACGTATGTTCATACACGTGATAAATTTTCAATACAATCAAAAATCAATATTTTGCAATATCCTGATCAAAGTACAAGAGATTATCTTTCATTTTAATTATGAAACGCTATCCTCACGCCAAACTGATTCCCAAAGGACCCCATTAATCACAAAATCGTTTTTTGTTTTTGCCGGAACTTACTACCATTACACAAAACGAGGAGTGATTTAGTGCTGTGCGCCCTTTAACACACAATAAAAAAAATAAACACTTTTTTTGTTGCATTTTTGTAAACACCAAGTAATATCAAGATAAACTGTCAAAATAGTTAAATTATATACCACCTCTAACTAAAGTTATGTTACTTAACGCATCGATACTCAATTTCTAATGTTCGAATTTTGGGCACTTTAAGGCCATTTTGCAGAATTTCTATGTTTTTATAATCTCTTTCATTCATCATGAGATGTTAATGAGACTATTTATGTTTCATATTATCTTAAAAGTATATATATGCAATGTTTTAATAACCCGATGAACCATGAAACTGATTACGCAATGGCGTGCACACCCTATATCAAACCTTAGATACAAATGTAAAAAGTGTAGGTCCAAAATTGCCGAATTTTAGGGGTATGGGTAAAAAACGTTTCAATTTTGAATTAATAATAGGCCTAAATTGTCTTTTTATCTGTCACGTATAATGTATCGTGTGTCAGGTAAACTCCCAATGTAATTTATGTTGGGTTATATCCTCTAGGGAATTGCCCAGAGTACTGTTATTGACATTTTGATACATTAAAAGCCTTATTTTTGTCTTAATTTAGGCCCAAATTAAACCTGGTCACCCCCCCCCCCCCCGACATGATTTGATATCAATGACAAATGGGTTTAAAAACATTTATTTCAACTTTATTTGTTAAGCCCCTGATTGATAAAACGAGCATAGATATGTAGGTTTATAATCGGATAACCATGGCGAGGGGTCCATTATTGTGAGTAAAATATTAAAAATAAGGAAATGTTAGTAAAATGATGCTCTTCAACTGTTTTTGCTCCAAATTTGTAAGAAAATTGGGTCGTGTTCATGATATTTATGTATGACATGGACAGAAATATGATTTTCTTTGAAATTAAGATAAAATTACCTCTTTTATAGACTCAAAATCAATTCAAATCGATATAAATCGAGTGTCACCACTGCGTGTTACAAGGGGGCACAGCACTAAATATACCGCCCATTGGATTACATGTAAATTAGGGCTAAAAGAGTCGCTATTTTGGGCCCTTAGTAACCATTTTTGGAACGTCTCGAATGCTTTATTCTAATAAACAAACATTCAAATTTCATAAAATCGTCAAGAAGTGTTACACCTTCCAATTCGATTTTACGATACGATCATTTAAACAGCGCCACCCCTATTTTCAGCCCGGACGCTGGCCTTCTAACCGCCTCCGATCACGTATGTTCATACACGTGATAAATTTTCAATACAATCAAAAATCAATATTTTGCAATATCCTGATCAAAGTACAAGAGATTATCTTTCATTTTAATTATGAAACGCTATCCTCACGCCAAACTGATTCCCAAAGGACCCCATTAATCACAAAATCGTTTTTTGTTTTTGCCGGAACTTACTACCATTACACAAAACGAGGAGTGATTTAGTGCTGTGCGCCCTTTAACACACAATAAAAAAAATAAACACTTTTTTTGTTGCATTTTTGTAAACACCAAGTAATATCAAGATAAACTGTCAAAATAGTTAAATTATATACCACCTCTAACTAAAGTTATGTTACTTAACGCATCGATACTCAATTTCTAATGTTCGAATTTTGGGCACTTTAAGGCCATTTTGCAGAATTTCTATGTTTTTATAATCTCTTTCATTCATCATGAGATGTTAATGAGACTATTTATGTTTCATATTATCTTAAAAGTATATATATGCAATGTTTTAATAACCCGATGAACCATGAAACTGATTACGCAATGGCGTGCACACCCTATATCAAACCTTAGATACAAATGTAAAAAGTGTAGGTCCAAAATTGCCGAATTTTAGGGGTATGGGTAAAAAACGTTTCAATTTTGAATTAATAATAGGCCTAAATTGTCTTTTTATCTGTCACGTATAATGTATCGTGTGTCAGGTAAACTCCCAATGTAATTTATGTTGGGTTATATCCTCTAGGGAATTGCCCAGAGTACTGTTATTGACATTTTGATACATTAAAAGCCTTATTTTTGTCTTAATTTAGGCCCAAATTAAACCTGGTCACCCCCCCCCCCCCGACATGATTTGATATCAATGACAAATGGGTTTAAAAACATTTATTTCAACTTTATTTGTTAAGCCCCTGATTGATAAAACGAGCATAGATATGTAGGTTTATAATCGGATAACCATGGCGAGGGGTCCATTATTGTGAGTAAAATATTAAAAATAAGGAAATGTTAGTAAAATGATGCTCTTCAACTGTTTTTGCTCCAAATTTGTAAGAAAATTGGGTCGTGTTCATGATATTTATGTATGACATGGACAGAAATATGATTTTCTTTGAAATTAAGATAAAATTACCTCTTTTATAGACTCAAAATCAATTCAAATCGATATAAATCGAGTGTCACCACTGCGTGTTACAAGGGGGCACAGCACTAAATATACCGCCCATTGGCTTACATGTAAATTAGGGCTAAAAGAGTCGCTATTTTGGGCCCTTAGTAACCATTTTTGGAACGTCTCGAATGCTTTATTCTAATAAACAAACATTCAAATTTCATAAAATCGTCAAGAAGTGTTACACCTTCCAATTCGATTTTACGATACGATCATTTAAACAGCGCCACCCCTATTTTCAGCCCGGACGCTGGCCTTCTAACCGCCTCCGATCACGTATGTTCATACACGTGATAAATTTTCAATACAATCAAAAATCAATATTTTGCAATATCCTGATCAAAGTACAAGAGATTATCTTTCATTTTAATTATGAAACGCTATCCTCACGCCAAACTGATTCCCAAAGGACCCCATTAATCACAAAATCGTTTTTTGTTTTTGCCGGAACTTACTACCATTACACAAAACGAGGAGTGATTTAGTGCTGTGCGCCCTTTAACACACAATAAAAAAAATAAACACTTTTTTTGTTGCATTTTTGTAAACACCAAGTAATATCAAGATAAACTGTCAAAATAGTTAAATTATATACCACCTCTAACTAAAGTTATGTTACTTAACGCATCGATACTCAATTTCTAATGTTCGAATTTTGGGCACTTTAAGGCCATTTTGCAGAATTTCTATGTTTTTATAATCTCTTTCATTCATCATGAGATGTTAATGAGACTATTTATGTTTCATATTATCTTAAAAGTATATATATGCAATGTTTTAATAACCCGATGAACCATGAAACTGATTACGCAATGGCGTGCACACCCTATATCAAACCTTAGATACAAATGTAAAAAGTGTAGGTCCAAAATTGCCGAATTTTAGGGGTATGGGTAAAAAACGTTTCAATTTTGAATTAATAATAGGCCTAAATTGTCTTTTTATCTGTCACGTATAATGTATCGTGTGTCAGGTAAACTCCCAATGTAATTTATGTTGGGTTATATCCTCTAGGGAATTGCCCAGAGTACTGTTATTGACATTTTGATACATTAAAAGCCTTATTTTTGTCTTAATTTAGGCCCAAATTAAACCTGGTCACCCCCCCCCCCCCCCGACATGATTTGATATCAATGACAAATGGGTTTAAAAACATTTATTTCAACTTTATTTGTTAAGCCCCTGATTGATAAAACGAGCATAGATATGTAGGTTTATAATCGGATAACCATGGCGAGGGGTCCATTATTGTGAGTAAAATATTAAAAATAAGGAAATGTTAGTAAAATGATGCTCTTCAACTGTTTTTGCTCCAAATTTGTAAGAAAATTGGGTCGTGTTCATGATATTTATGTATGACATGGACAGAAATATGATTTTCTTTGAAATTAAGATAAAATTACCTCTTTTATAGACTCAAAATCAATTCAAATCGATATAAATCGAGTGTCACCACTGCGTGTTACAACACACAATAAAAAAAATAAACACTTTTTTTGTTGCATTTTTGTAAACACCAAGTAATATCAAGATAAACTGTCAAAATAGTTAAATTATATACCACCTCTAACTAAAGTTATGTTACTTAACGCATCGATACTCAATTTCTAATGTTCGAATTTTGGGCACTTTAAGGCCATTTTGCAGAATTTCTATGTTTTTATAATCTCTTTCATTCATCATGAGATGTTAATGAGACTATTTATGTTTCATATTATCTTAAAAGTATATATATGCAATGTTTTAATAACCCGATGAACCATGAAACTGATTACGCAATGGCGTGCACACCCTATATCAAACCTTAGATACAAATGTAAAAAGTGTAGGTCCAAAATTGCCGAATTTTAGGGGTATGGGTAAAAAACGTTTCAATTTTGAATTAATAATAGGCCTAAATTGTCTTTTTATCTGTCACGTATAATGTATCGTGTGTCAGGTAAACTCCCAATGTAATTTATGTTGGGTTATATCCTCTAGGGAATTGCCCAGAGTACTGTTATTGACATTTTGATACATTAAAAGCCTTATTTTTGTCTTAATTTAGGCCCAAATTAAACCTGGTCACCCCCCCCCCCCCCCGACATGATTTGATATCAATGACAAATGGGTTTAAAAACATTTATTTCAACTTTATTTGTTAAGCCCCTGATTGATAAAACGAGCATAGATATGTAGGTTTATAATCGGATAACCATGGCGAGGGGTCCATTATTGTGAGTAAAATATTAAAAATAAGGAAATGTTAGTAAAATGATGCTCTTCAACTGTTTTTGCTCCAAATTTGTAAGAAAATTGGGTCGTGTTCATGATATTTATGTATGACATGGACAGAAATATGATTTTCTTTGAAATTAAGATAAAATTACCTCTTTTATAGACTCAAAATCAATTCAAATCGATATAAATCGAGTGTCACCACTGCGTGTTACAAGGGGGCACAGCACTAAATATACCGCCCATTGGATTACATGTAAATTAGGGCTAAAAGAGTCGCTATTTTGGGCCCTTAGTAACCATTTTTGGAACGTCTCGAATGCTTTATTCTAATAAACAAACATTCAAATTTCATAAAATCGTCAAGAAGTGTTACACCTTCCAATTCGATTTTACGATACGATCATTTAAACAGCGCCACCCCTATTTTCAGCCCGGACGCTGGCCTTCTAACCGCCTCCGATCACGTATGTTCATACACGTGATAAATTTTCAATACAATCAAAAATCAATATTTTGCAATATCCTGATCAAAGTACAAGAGATTATCTTTCATTTTAATTATGAAACGCTATCCTCACGCCAAACTGATTCCCAAAGGACCCCATTAATCACAAAATCGTTTTTTGTTTTTGCCGGAACTTACTACCATTACACAAAACGAGGAGTGATTTAGTGCTGTGCGCCCTTTAACACACAATAAAAAAAATAAACACTTTTTTTGTTGCATTTTTGTAAACACCAAGTAATATCAAGATAAACTGTCAAAATAGTTAAATTATATACCACCTCTAACTAAAGTTATGTTACTTAACGCATCGATACTCAATTTCTAATGTTCGAATTTTGGGCACTTTAAGGCCATTTTGCAGAATTTCTATGTTTTTATAATCTCTTTCATTCATCATGAGATGTTAATGAGACTATTTATGTTTCATATTATCTTAAAAGTATATATATGCAATGTTTTAATAACCCGATGAACCATGAAACTGATTACGCAATGGCGTGCACACCCTATATCAAACCTTAGATACAAATGTAAAAAGTGTAGGTCCAAAATTGCCGAATTTTAGGGGTATGGGTAAAAAACGTTTCAATTTTGAATTAATAATAGGCCTAAATTGTCTTTTTATCTGTCACGTATAATGTATCGTGTGTCAGGTAAACTCCCAATGTAATTTATGTTGGGTTATATCCTCTAGGGAATTGCCCAGAGTACTGTTATTGACATTTTGATACATTAAAAGCCTTATTTTTGTCTTAATTTAGGCCCAAATTAAACCTGGTCACCCCCCCCCCCCCCCCCCCCCCCCCCGACATGATTTGATATCAATGACAAATGGGTTTAAAAACATTTATTTCAACTTTATTTGTTAAGCCCCTGATTGATAAAACGAGCATAGATATGTAGGTTTATAATCGGATAACCATGGCGAGGGGTCCATTATTGTGAGTAAAATATTAAAAATAAGGAAATGTTAGTAAAATGATGCTCTTCAACTGTTTTTGCTCCAAATTTGTAAGAAAATTGGGTCGTGTTCATGATATTTATGTATGACATGGACAGAAATATGATTTTCTTTGAAATTAAGATAAAATTACCTCTTTTATAGACTCAAAATCAATTCAAATCGATATAAATCGAGTGTCACCACTGCGTGTTACAACACACAATAAAAAAAATAAACACTTTTTTTGTTGCATTTTTGTAAACACCAAGTAATATCAAGATAAACTGTCAAAATAGTTAAATTATATACCACCTCTAACTAAAGTTATGTTACTTAACGCATCGATACTCAATTTCTAATGTTCGAATTTTGGGCACTTTAAGGCCATTTTGCAGAATTTCTATGTTTTTATAATCTCTTTCATTCATCATGAGATGTTAATGAGACTATTTATGTTTCATATTATCTTAAAAGTATATATATGCAATGTTTTAATAACCCGATGAACCATGAAACTGATTACGCAATGGCGTGCACACCCTATATCAAACCTTAGATACAAATGTAAAAAGTGTAGGTCCAAAATTGCCGAATTTTAGGGGTATGGGTAAAAAACGTTTCAATTTTGAATTAATAATAGGCCTAAATTGTCTTTTTATCTGTCACGTATAATGTATCGTGTGTCAGGTAAACTCCCAATGTAATTTATGTTGGGTTATATCCTCTAGGGAATTGCCCAGAGTACTGTTATTGACATTTTGATACATTAAAAGCCTTATTTTTGTCTTAATTTAGGCCCAAATTAAACCTGGTCACCCCCCCCCCCCCCGACATGATTTGATATCAATGACAAATGGGTTTAAAAACATTTATTTCAACTTTATTTGTTAAGCCCCTGATTGATAAAACGAGCATAGATATGTAGGTTTATAATCGGATAACCATGGCGAGGGGTCCATTATTGTGAGTAAAATATTAAAAATAAGGAAATGTTAGTAAAATGATGCTCTTCAACTGTTTTTGCTCCAAATTTGTAAGAAAATTGGGTCGTGTTCATGATATTTATGTATGACATGGACAGAAATATGATTTTCTTTGAAATTAAGATAAAATTACCTCTTTTATAGACTCAAAATCAATTCAAATCGATATAAATCGAGTGTCACCACTGCGTGTTACAACACACAATAAAAAAAATAAACACTTTTTTTGTTGCATTTTTGTAAACACCAAGTAATATCAAGATAAACTGTCAAAATAGTTAAATTATATACCACCTCTAACTAAAGTTATGTTACTTAACGCATCGATACTCAATTTCTAATGTTCGAATTTTGGGCACTTTAAGGCCATTTTGCAGAATTTCTATGTTTTTATAATCTCTTTCATTCATCATGAGATGTTAATGAGACTATTTATGTTTCATATTATCTTAAAAGTATATATATGCAATGTTTTAATAACCCGATGAACCATGAAACTGATTACGCAATGGCGTGCACACCCTATATCAAACCTTAGATACAAATGTAAAAAGTGTAGGTCCAAAATTGCCGAATTTTAGGGGTATGGGTAAAAAACGTTTCAATTTTGAATTAATAATAGGCCTAAATTGTCTTTTTATCTGTCACGTATAATGTATCGTGTGTCAGGTAAACTCCCAATGTAATTTATGTTGGGTTATATCCTCTAGGGAATTGCCCAGAGTACTGTTATTGACATTTTGATACATTAAAAGCCTTATTTTTGTCTTAATTTAGGCCCAAATTAAACCTGGTCACCCCCCCCCCCCCCCGACATGATTTGATATCAATGACAAATGGGTTTAAAAACATTTATTTCAACTTTATTTGTTAAGCCCCTGATTGATAAAACGAGCATAGATATGTAGGTTTATAATCGGATAACCATGGCGAGGGGTCCATTATTGTGAGTAAAATATTAAAAATAAGGAAATGTTAGTAAAATGATGCTCTTCAACTGTTTTTGCTCCAAATTTGTAAGAAAATTGGGTCGTGTTCATGATATTTATGTATGACATGGACAGAAATATGATTTTCTTTGAAATTAAGATAAAATTACCTCTTTTATAGACTCAAAATCAATTCAAATCGATATAAATCGAGTGTCACCACTGCGTGTTACAAACACAATAAAAAAAATAAACACTTTTTTTGTTGCATTTTTGTAAACACCAAGTAATATCAAGATAAACTGTCAAAATAGTTAAATTATATACCACCTCTAACTAAAGTTATGTTACTTAACGCATTGATACTCAATTTCTAATGTTCGAATTTTGGGCACTTTAAGGCCATTTTGCAGAATTTCTATGTTTTTATAATCTCTTTCATTCATCATGAGATGTTAATGAGACTATTTATGTTTCATATTATCTTAAAAGTATATATATGCAATGTTTTAATAACCCGATGAACCATGAAACTGATTACGCAATGGCGTGCACACCCTATATCAAACCTTAGATACAAATGTAAAAAGTGTAGGTCCAAAATTGCCGAATTTTAGGGGTATGGGTAAAAAACGTTTCAATTTTGAATTAATAATAGGCCTAAATTGTCTTTTTATCTGTCACGTATAATGTATCGTGTGTCAGGTAAACTCCCAATGTAATTTATGTTGGGTTATATCCTCTAGGGAATTGCCCAGAGTACTGTTATTGACATTTTGATACATTAAAAGCCTTATTTTTGTCTTAATTTAGGCCCAAATTAAACCTGGTCACCCCCCCCCCCCCCCGACATGATTTGATATCAATGACAAATGGGTTTAAAAACATTTATTTCAACTTTATTTGTTAAGCCCCTGATTGATAAAACGAGCATAGATATGTAGGTTTATAATCGGATAACCATGGCGAGGGGTCCATTATTGTGAGTAAAATATTAAAAATAAGGAAATGTTAGTAAAATGATGCTCTTCAACTGTTTTTGCTCCAAATTTGTAAGAAAATTGGGTCGTGTTCATGATATTTATGTATGACATGGACAGAAATATGATTTTCTTTGAAATTAAGATAAAATTACCTCTTTTATAGACTCAAAATCAATTCAAATCGATATAAATCGAGTGTCACCACTGCGTGTTACAAGGGGGCACAGCACTAAATATACCGCCCATTGGATTACATGTAAATTAGGGCTAAAAGAGTCGCTATTTTGGGCCCTTAGTAACCATTTTTGGAACGTCTCGAATGCTTTATTCTAATAAACAAACATTCAAATTTCATAAAATCGTCAAGAAGTGTTACACCTTCCAATTCGATTTTACGATACGATCATTTAAACAGCGCCACCCCTATTTTCAGCCCGGACGCTGGCCTTCTAACCGCCTCCGATCACGTATGTTCATACACGTGATAAATTTTCAATACAATCAAAAATCAATATTTTGCAATATCCTGATCAAAGTACAAGAGATTATCTTTCATTTTAATTATGAAACGCTATCCTCACGCCAAACTGATTCCCAAAGGACCCCATTAATCACAAAATCGTTTTTTGTTTTTGCCGGAACTTACTACCATTACACAAAACGAGGAGTGATTTAGTGCTGTGCGCCCTTTAACACACAATAAAAAAAATAAACACTTTTTTTGTTGCATTTTTGTAAACACCAAGTAATATCAAGATAAACTGTCAAAATAGTTAAATTATATACCACCTCTAACTAAAGTTATGTTACTTAACGCATCGATACTCAATTTCTAATGTTCGAATTTTGGGCACTTTAAGGCCATTTTGCAGAATTTCTATGTTTTTATAATCTCTTTCATTCATCATGAGATGTTAATGAGACTATTTATGTTTCATATTATCTTAAAAGTATATATATGCAATGTTTTAATAACCCGATGAACCATGAAACTGATTACGCAATGGCGTGCACACCCTATATCAAACCTTAGATACAAATGTAAAAAGTGTAGGTCCAAAATTGCCGAATTTTAGGGTATGGGTAAAAAACGTTTCAATTTTGAATTAATAATAGGCCTAAATTGTCTTTTTATCTGTCACGTATAATGTATCGTGTGTCAGGTAAACTCCCAATGTAATTTATGTTGGGTTATATCCTCTAGGGAATTGCCCAGAGTACTGTTATTGACATTTTGATACATTAAAAGCCTTATTTTTGTCTTAATTTAGGCCCAAATTAAACCTGGTCACCCCCCCCCCCCCCCCGACATGATTTGATATCAATGACAAATGGGTTTAAAAACATTTATTTCAACTTTATTTGTTAAGCCCCTGATTGATAAAACGAGCATAGATATGTAGGTTTATAATCGGATAACCATGGCGAGGGGTCCATTATTGTGAGTAAAATATTAAAAATAAGGAAATGTTAGTAAAATGATGCTCTTCAACTGTTTTTGCTCCAAATTTGTAAGAAAATTGGGTCGTGTTCATGATATTTATGTATGACATGGACAGAAATATGATTTTCTTTGAAATTAAGATAAAATTACCTCTTTTATAGACTCAAAATCAATTCAAATCGATATAAATCGAGTGTCACCACTGCGTGTTACAAGGGGGCACAGCACTAAATATACCGCCCATTGGATTACATGTAAATTAGGGCTAAAAGAGTCGCTATTTTGGGCCCTTAGTAACCATTTTTGGAACGTCTCGAATGCTTTATTCTAATAAACAAACATTCAAATTTCATAAAATCGTCAAGAAGTGTTACACCTTCCAATTCGATTTTACGATACGATCATTTAAACAGCGCCACCCCTATTTTCAGCCCGGACGCTGGCCTTCTAACCGCCTCCGATCACGTATGTTCATACACGTGATAAATTTTCAATACAATCAAAAATCAATATTTTGCAATATCCTGATCAAAGTACAAGAGATTATCTTTCATTTTAATTATGAAACGCTATCCTCACGCCAAACTGATTCCCAAAGGACCCCATTAATCACAAAATCGTTTTTTGTTTTTGCCGGAACTTACTACCATTACACAAAACGAGGAGTGATTTAGTGCTGTGCGCCCTTTAAAGCACAATATATAGATTAGCTTTATTCCGTATTAGCATGGGTCCGAAGCGAGGAAGATAAATACAAGGTCAAGCACATACGATAAATGCTCACGGAATAAAGCGCAATATTATATTTACTAGCGTCATTGATATTATTAGCGTCGGTCATTCGATCGGGCGGGGAATAAAGACAAGGCCAAACACATTCGATAGCTGGTCACGGAATAAGCGCAATATATATTTAGATTAGCTTGATTCCGTATTAGCATGGGTCCGAGGCGGAGAAGATCAAAACCAGGTCAACACATTCGATAGCTGCTCACACGGAATCAAGCGCAATAACAATTATTTAGATTAGCTTTATTCCGTATTTAGCATGGGTTGTTGGGCAGGGAAGATAAAAACAAGTTCAAACACATTCGATAGCTGCTCACTGAATAAAGCGCAATATATATTTAGATTAGCTTTATTCCGTAAAGTGATGCCACAAAATGAACCATTTTGCTGCATATTGAGTGAAACAAATAGGTCTTATTCTTACATTATAAACGTTCTTCCACCCCCCCCCCCCCCCCCCCCCAACAAAATAACCCCTACTATACCCCTCTATTTTGCTACGCCTCAATTGCCCCAACAGAAAATCCCCTTGTCTGTCCTCCGGACGCATAGGCATTTTAGTTTAACCTTGTTTAATAAAGTCAACCCCTTATATACTCCTCATATAGGTCTTACGCCTATACCTTAACTACACTAAGAAGTATCTTTAAGACCTAATTGAGGAGTATATTACGCACGGCATGCTCATAAAAAATGATCCAAAATGGCAAACAAAAGTATTAGAATTAATACATCCACACAAATACAGTCTCAAAAATTGAATTTTTTCGTGTCACATCAAAATGAACCATTTTGCCACATATGTCAGTAAAACAAATAGGTCTCATTCTTGCCAATTTAACCTTCTTCCCCCAAAAAAACTACTAAACCCCTCTTTTTTGCTACGCAATTTCCCCCCAACAGAAATCCCCTTGTCTGTCCTCCGGACGCATAGGCATTTTAGTTTAACCTTGTTGGATATGTCAACCCCTTATATACTCCTCATAATACTCCTCATATAGGTCTTACGCCTATAATACCTTAACTACACTAAGAAGTGTCTTTAAGACCTAATTGAGGAGTATATTACGCACGGCATGCTCATAAAAAATGATCCAAAATGGCAAACAAAAGTATTAGAATTAATACATCCACACAAATACAGTCTCAAAAATTGAATTTTTCGTGTCACATCAAAATGAACCATTTTGCCACATAATGTGAGTGAAACAAATAGGTCTCATTCTTGCGAATTTAACCTTCTTCCCCCCAAAAAACTACTAAACCCCTCTTTTTTGCTACGCAATTTCCCCCAACAGAAATCCCCTTGTCTGTCCTCCGGACGCATAGGCATTTTAGTTTAACCTTGTTGGATATAGTCAACCCTTATATACTCCTCAAATAGGTCTTACGCCCATACCTTAACTGCACAAACATGTGTATTTAAGACCTATATGAGGAGTATATTAAGGCTTGATCAAATTGTTTTCGACAAAATTCATACATTGTCAATCATTAATTAATCATGTTAATTATAGTGGACACTCTATTATACTCCTCATATAGGTCTTAAAGACGCATTTTTGTGTAGTTAATGTATGCGTAAGACCTATTTGAGGAGTATATAAGTATATATGTCAACTAAATAAATTCATGTAGTTATTGGTGTCTAATAGCACTCCATGCAACATAACATTTTTCTGTGTGTAGTACTGTGCGCTCACCCGTAAAACTACATGGTAAATAATTATTGTACACGTTTGTATTGCATGATGTTTTTTCAGCAACTTAGGGAGTCCGCTATTTCTTAAGACCTATTTGAGGATAATGCCCACAAAATGTGTTTGTAATGACATTTTCGAACACATAAATGGTGTCTTACTGTTTATACAGTCGCTCGACTGAACCAGGGATACTATTACTTTTGGGATAGGAAAGTCCTATACTAACGTACGTAGCGAAAACGGTCCCTTTTGCATATTTGAAAACATTATGGTAATCGTTTGGAATGCGTCGGTGACCGGCGCATGACGCGTTTGACGTCATTATTTAGTCAGCATAGAATTGGTGGCACTATTTACGCGGTAGATTTACACACAGGTTGCTGTCAAATGGGGCGTTTTCCGAAAAATTGGGAGGGTTGGGGCGTTTTCACAAAAAAAGGTACATTATTACCAAAAAACAAAACTTTTTCAGATTTGGAGGGGGGGGGGGGGGGGGGGCGTCCGCCGCCCCCTCTGGTAACGAGCGTGGGCACACCACACCCCAAACATCAACCATAGGGGGCCGGGGGTTGGGGTACCGCGCATTTTGCGATATTTTGCGAAAACGATCGTGGTTATCACGTGATACGTAGTTGAAAAAATAGTTTACACTGTTTTAACGAAATGCACTGTGGGATTGTGTTACCAGCCTAAAACTTGTTTACAATTGTATATTATTAGCCTAGATATAACCGGGGCTATAACAAGCTAAGTGACATCTCTGAATGTAATAAACAAAGTGTGCAAAAAGCGAAATTGTTGGGCACACTGGTAAAATGGTTTTACAACAGGTGTTGCTATCATTATCAAACTGAACTCAAGTTAAATCACTTAGTATTTATCGAGCAATAATATAATTGTTTACGCATTTTAATTGTTTATTTAGATACAAAGTTAAATAAATCAAGAGTTAAATGATAGATAAATAAATAAAAAGAAAACTATAAACGCATGCATGGGCGGTTTTTATAATTTATAAAATTGACATAACAATAATGTTACATTAATCCACCATCAAGTTTAAAAAATAGAAAAATAAAAGGAAAACAAGGATTATTCGGAAGTCGAACCCGTGATTGCCGATTACCAACCACACGGCCAACGTATGCACGCCACAGAGATCGACGTTAATAGTTTTATCAATAATATCCATACTCATTTATTATAACGAACAGATTTTTATTGTGCCATTTTTGCCAAATTTGTGTGTTTCTCTCGCACAAAATGTGTTTGTAATGTTATTATACTCCTTATTTTTGAAAGCACGGTAAAAAATTCGACATTTTAGAACACAAAAAACGGCGTCAATTAATGTATACGGTCCACAATCATTGGTAGCGGCAACCCCCGGTCACTGTATTGTTCGATTCATCGAATGCGTCGACGTTCATGAATATACAATGAATAATCATCAATGAATATACGTCATTTGTGAAGTCGAAAATGAAAAGCTCCAGACCATAGTCAAGGAGAATATATAATAGGAGGGGACAGTTAGCTCATTTGCATATTTGCTCATTAATATGATTAACCCCGTGAACCCAGTCAAAGGTCGCCTCGGAGAGTCGAGGGGACTTTTCTATTTACAGCGTTGGGACAGCGCCAAGGAGTATATATAATAGGAGGGGACACTTAGCTCATTTGCATATTTGTCATTAATATGATTAACCCTGCCTTGACCCTATGCCCTGCTGTGAGAGGTCACAGATACCGCCCTCTAACCTGAGAGGGGACTTTTCTATTGTTCTCATGCACAGCGTTGGCGATGAGCGACCGAGAAGTATAACAAAAGCGTACATAAAACAGATCGATTCGAAGCAGTAATTTGAATACATGAATTATGCAACACGTCGCACAACGTCCAGTCCATGATTGTGGACCGTATAAATGATGCAATTTTTTGTGTTCGAAATGTCATCATTTTTTACCGTTCTTTCAAAAATAAGGAGTATAATCACATTATAAACACATTTTGTGCGAGAGTAACATACAAATATGGTATAAAATGGCAAAAATTGCACGATAAAAATCCGTTCGTTATAAATAAATGGATAAATGGTTAATAATTAAACTATCACCAATTACACTCGTCGATCTCTGTGGCGTGCATCGTAGGCCATGTTGTTTGCAAACGGCAACTCGGGTTCGATCCCCGCTGTATCCCATGCTTTTTTATATATTTTTTTTAAACTTGACGGTGGATTAATGTAGCATCATTTTTATGTCAATTTTTGTAAATTATAAAGGCCCATGCCTTTATAGTTGTTGTTTTTTCTATCATTTATCTCTTTGATTTATTTAACTTTTAAATAATTGTATGCGTAAACTATAATACATGTATATTAGCGCGATAAATAAGTGATTTAATTTGATCTAATTTGAGTTCGGTTTGATATGATAGCAAAACTTGTTGTAAAACCATTTTACCAGTCAGCGCAAGTTTGTGTACATCACGTTTAGTTTGTTATAGCTAGGCTAATATACTATTTGTAGCTATTTGTATACAAGAAGCAAACACATTTCCAAAACAGAGAAACATGAGAAACGTTAAACGGGACCGTTACTAACGTTAAATTTAATACCATTGCCAAGATTACCAATTTATTAAGGCTCTTTTGGAAATCTGTACACAACCGATGAATTTCTAGAAAATCGTTGATACAACTTCACTCAGGAAAGTCAGATCTTGTACAAAACAATAAGCCAGCTTTTTAATAAACGAATTGGGAGACGCAATGATGTCGAAATCTATGTGGAAAAGGGAATCAGATAACTATTGATAGACTCGATCAAGTCTTGTACCACTGAAGGGTGATAAGAGGTAATACACGTTTCGGCGATGGGGAGCTAAAGTTTGTTTCAGAATATAAAAAGAGCTACACCACCAGAATATATCTTACTCTGTACAACACACATGTTGATGGATACTCGTTTCAAAAAATAACCCGCCAGTGTATAGATCATTCTTTTAACGCTTGTATTCAAAGGGTTGCTTGAAGGTCGTGCATTGACTTGATCTGAACAACGAATAATATGGGAGCTAAAACCTTTTGTTATGGGCACGCATGAGTAAAGTGGATTATCTGTATAATAAAACAAGATTTCTTATTTAAGATCTGAAATAAAGGTTACCAGGGGACATTCGCTTCAACGATGCTCCTATGCGTACGTCAACTGAAAGCCTGGTCCGATGGTATCAGAGGCGCCATAGCCAGCACTCGGAACACCATCAGAAACAATTGATTTTGTTCTTTCTTTTGAAGATGTGCACATTGTCTCATTCAGTAGATAGCGCATTTATTACATGTGGCACTACTTCATTAGATAAGCGCATGTATAACCGTGGTGGCAGTGCTAAATAGCGCATTATGAGTTACGTGTGCCGTGCTATTATACGCATGTCACACTACATTCACCGGAGGCATTACTATGTGTATGCAGTGGCCGCGCTATCAGTAGATAGCGCATAGTCACATGTGGCATTACTATGTGCTATTTTAGTAGACAGCGCATGCGTCACATGTGGCATTACTAGTATTATGTGTGCAAAAATCTTTAATTCAATGTGTGTTACATGTATCCTTCAGTTAGATAGCGCATGTATCACGTGTAAATGTGTGCTATTCAGTAGAATATTAACGTGAGAGACGGTTAGGCCCCTATAGCATATAATAATAATAATAAATTTTAATAATAATAACACACAGCGCATAAAGCAACGGCACCAATGCGCTTTACAAACAAATGATCAATATCTTAAAAAACTACACATACATTAAAACACATGATAAAAAGATTATAAATATATTCAATGCAAAGAACACCTCAACAAATACAAACAAATTTGTTAAAACAGCCATAGGAGAAAAATACAGTCAGCTGCTATTGATAAAAACATTGCGATTTAAAAGTACATAAAACATCAATTATGACAAGTTAATGCAGTTTAAAAAATATATAGGTCTCACAGGGCCGGCCAGAGAAGTGCTCCCGCGCGGTCACAATCAGGTGAGGTGTTTCATAAAGCGGTATTATTTTGGTGTTTTTTATTATCATCCAGTCCGGAAACATTAAAATCAAATCACATCAAACTTTTTTGGATAATGTGTATCGTCAATATCAATATTCACGGTCTGCTTGATCTTACCATGGGATACCAAAGAATGACTCCGCGGTCGGCTAGAACATCGGAAACTTTTCCTAAGGCTTTTATGGAGCCCGGGGGACAGATATACTGTTGACTAGCGCATCACAAGAAGTTCTGTCACTTGCATTGCAGTACATACTCAATAGGAACTTGTCAACGATTTTGGTGGACAAACCAAAGAAATCGCACGCATGCGTAGAAAAAAAATGAAGTCCCCTTCTAGGTTAGAGGGCAGTAGAGGGCCTTTTCGATTTTCAGACGATGCCGGACGTACGAATATTTGATAGGTTACATTCGGTGGGGGGACGTTAGGATCCGTCCGCCACTGAATACCGTACGGTTTCGTCAATGTTTATACGAACACATTTCACTCCCAGTTTAAAATGTTGAAAAACATCATGTCAGGTATAACAGCGATTATTTTATACTCTTGAATCTTGTGCGTACAATTCATGTGACACCGGTCAGAAGAGATTCATCATTGACTTGTTGAGCACTAACTACACGGTAAATGCAAGAGGTCCGCGTCACTATTTGTATCAAGATTTTTCAACTCTTCCGTGCCGATAATACTAATTAGTCAACATGTTGGCTTCATTTTGGCTTAATCCACGGTTCAAATTAGTCTTTGGATCGCCGCAAATGAGCTGTCCAAAGCGGGTGGGGGGGGGGGGGGGGGGGGGGGGGTGGTCTACGAAAATCATATTTAGCCTATGCCTTCTACGTTTGATTTTGGTAGAAGAAACATACGTGCATGTGCCTCCCAGACTTTTTACACCTGCATCATATGCAAAATTAACACCCGATCGGTATACCAAAGTGAAATGTCTACCGATCAGTATAGGTCTACCCTTGTATAAACAATAAACAGAAGGTAAGTAGAAAATTGGGTTCTCAAAAGTGTAATAATTAACAAAAATTGGGTTCTAAGTGTATTTT
This sequence comes from Ophiura sarsii, assembly GCA_035610835.1. NCBI lineage: Eukaryota > Metazoa > Echinodermata > Ophiuroidea > Amphilepidida > Ophiuridae > Ophiura > Ophiura sarsii. Next base: position 64,418,329 of record CM069455.1, read on the forward strand.
AATCAATAAACCTATCTATCAAAGTACGGGCCATTCTATACTATCAAAGAGGGGGCATAATGAAAACCTTTTTGATTGCCACCCATCGATATACCAAATTTCGCGAAAAGGCACTCCAAAAGGTAGGCACGTTAATACGTAGTACCACTATGTAGTTAGAACCCCGGGTCCAAAAGCTATTGGTCGAGGTCTTAAAATAGATTGTAAAAATTGTAACAACATGCAACAAAACATAAAAACTGGTATTGTCCATCTTTTAGTTTCCAGTAAGTTAAAGATTATATTAGCGCAAAGTGACCAGACTCCTTTTATGTTGCAAGTTTCAATGTCATAATAACTTCAACATTATTGACGATACTGACACTTGAATTTGTTATCCAGCTCCAGCGGTTTTATGATGATAATAATTTAGTTACAACATGGGATGAATTTTCTGTGGTCATAATCAAAATCCATCCATTATAACATTGAAACCAACGGAGATTTAAAAATTACGGCCGTTCGTGTCCACCATCGTCTGGTATTTTCAATTTTCGACTCTACAAATGACACGGTGTATTTTTTAATATTCATTGATATGATTATTCATTGTATATTCATGACTGTCACTGCCTTCTATTGTTATAGACAATGAGTGTCCAGGGGTTGACAGCGCATGAAGCTTCGTGTACAGAGTTGGCGATGAGCGATTGAGAAGTATAACAAAAGCATACATGTATACATAAACAGATCACAACATGAATAATGCAATTCAACATGTCACACAACGTTCAGTCGAGCGACCGTATAAACAGCTATACAAGATGCCATTTATTGTGTTCGAAATGTCAACGTTTTTACCATTCTTTCCAAAATAAGGAGTATAATCACATTACAAACACATTTTGTGCGACAGTAACATATAAATATGGTTTAAAATGTCAAAAATGGCACGATAAAAATCCGTTCGTTATAAATATAAGAATCAATGGTTAAATAATAAAACGGACACAATTACACTCGTCGATCTCTGTGCGCGTGCATACGTTGACCATATCGTTTGGAATCGGCAATCACTGGTTCGAATCTCCGTGTATTCGTTGTTGTTTTCTATTTTTTTAATTTTTTAAACTTGATTGTGGATGTATGTTACATCATTTTTATGTCAATTTTTATAATTTATAAAGGCCGCCAATGCTTTTATAGTTTTTTTCTATTCTTTTTTAAATCTATTTTTCTATCTATCATTTATCTCTGGATTTATTTAACTTTATAATCTAAACAATTAAAATGCGTAAACAATATATTATTGCTCGATAAATAAGTGATTGAAGTTGAGTTCACTTTGATAATGATAGCAACACTTGTTGTAAAACCATTTTACCAGTTTGCCCAACCATTTCTCCTTTGCACACTTTGTTTATACATTCAGAGATGTCATTTTGATAGCTTGTTATAGCTAGGCTAATATACAACTGTAAGCTATTTGGATACACAAATCAAACACATTTCCAAAACAGGCCATAGCCAACCGTACAACATGAGAAATGAGACCGTTACCAATGTTAAATCTACCATGATTACCATTTTTTTTAAATCTGTACAACCGATGAATTTCTAGAAAATCTTCATTTCAAGAAAGTTAGTTCTTGTACCAAATTTAGATAGCTTTAATAAACGAATTGGGCCTGGGAGACGCAATATTCATGTCGAAATATGTGTGGAAAGGCAATCAGACAACTATTGATAGACGCGACCAAGTCTTGTACCTTTGAAGGGTGATTAGAAGTAATCCACGTATCGGCCATTGGAGAGCTAGAGTTGGTTCAGAATTTAAAAAGACCAACACCACATATATCTTACTCTGTGCAACACACATGTTGATGGATACTCGTTTGAAAATAACCCGCCAATGTATAATAGCCCGTCATTATGTTAACAACGCTTGTATTCAAAGGGTTGGCTTGTTGAATGAAGGTCGTACATTGACTTGATCTGAACAACGAATAATATGGGAGCGAAAACCTTTTGTTACGGGCACGAATGAGTAAAGTGGATTCCCTCTATAATGAACCAAAATTTTAATTTCAGTGCCAAAGATCTTGAAAAAGGTTACAGGGGACATTCTCGCTTCGACGATGCTCCTATGCGTAGGTCAACTGAAAGCCCGGTCCGATGTTAGACTCCGAATCTCCAGAATCTTAGGAGATAGGTACACATTTTCTCATAATACTTTATTCTGCTACGCTTCTAATCATTAGATGGTTATTATATAGCACGCACGGCGCAAAGTGCACGGCGTCTCATTTAGGCCCACAGGCCGGGCGGGCTAGAGAAGTGCTCAGAACAGGGACTATCTTACTATAATTTGCCGTATGTTGTATGTATGTATGTATGTATGTATGTATGTATGTATGTATGGGCACTACCGTATATTTTTATTGACTGTACATCACTGCCTTTCGTCGGTACAACTCGGACTTATTACTGTCTGATAAGTCCACCCCCCTCCCTATGGCCCTGTTTAAAGCTGGCTACGCCACTGATTCGCGCATGTTGGATGTGCCGGCCCGCCGCGCCAGTGGTCCGCATTGCGGCGTTAATGGTCACTCTCGATCATAGTTTGGCGTGGCCCCTCGCTACACGGCTCTTCACGGCGGCATTATTATCACATCAAACCACTTCTGGATGTTATCATCAATAAATGCATTCGGCTGCTTTAGTCAAAATTAAATATTATATACAAGGGATATACAACTGTCACTGGATATACCCACTTTGCCTATCTGTGATATACCATTGAACCGTCAACGCCTGAACCTTTTCCGTAAACTTTTCCTGATTGAGCTTTTCCACCCCAAACTGGCCGGAGCCCGGGGGTTAGATCTACGGTTGATTAGCGCATTGCAAGAAGTTGTGTCACTTGCCATGCAGCACATACTCATTAGGAACTTTTGTCCACAATTTTAGTGGACAAATCCAAAGCGATCGGACGCATGCGTAGAAAAAAAGGGTGTCCCCTTGACTCTCCAGAGGGCCTTTTCGATATTCAGACGACGGCGGACATAGGTTCGTGTGACGAATATTCTAGGTGAAATTCGATGTGGGAACGCTCGGACTGTAGGGAACGATGATATTTCTGACTTCAACAGCGCCAGGGCATGCATCGTTCGGGGACCGTTTGATTATCAGGTCGTGTCAGTATGAAATTAGGTAAAACACTCCGACATAACATTGAAATCAACGGAGATTCAAAGATTACGGCCGTCCGTGTCCACTATCTTCTGGTACTTTTCATTTTCGACTTCACAAATGACGTTCATTGATATGATTATTCATTGTATATCCATGACCGTCGATACTTTCGGCGATTCGAACAATAGAGTAACAGGAGCCTGCCATAGTGGACACGAACGGCCGTAATCTTTGAATCTTCAATGTTATGTCGGAGTGTTTTACCTAATTTATATATACTGCACGAGTGAGTTTACTTAGTTTTTTATCAATGCACGAAAGAAATTGAGCATAAACTGATATATTCTTGATTTAAAGTGGCACTAAGAGACAGTCGACGCTGGACACGGGCGTATTCACGAGTATTTAGGTTAAAATATGCGAACGAGGTTACAGTGATCAAGTGAATGGGACGAACGCTAAACAACGGTTTAAATTCAAAAAAATGATACCGACACTGCGGGTGGTTAGCCCCCACCCCACCCACAACGGGTTTGGATTGGAAACATTTTCTTCTAACCTATGATGATTTTCCAAAATGATTAGATCAACATTCGCGATTACGTGTTATTCCAATTACGAATTCAAAATTTAGGTTTTCGCGTGTCCATCGTCGTCTGCTAAAGAGATGTGTTGGAGGCTGCGCCCTCAATTATGATAAAAACTGAGATTAGTATATTTTTATAATTGTATTACATGTATGAACTTACACCTATAATAAGGATTAAGAAAAATCAGCTCTCTTTGTACAAGAAACGTCGATTCAAAAATGCTCGTAGAGCCGCGACGAGCATTTTACGTCCGACAGTATCCCCCTGCAGTACGCGTGATACATAACGCGAACCATATTTGCATAGAGGGCGGTTTTCAATAAATAGCGATGATATTGTTTTAATCAAGTTTTGCTGTGTTTTTGTTAGTAGCAACAACAATAATGGCAATTTTTAATGTTCATCTTGAATTCTGAAGTAAATTTTTAAACATTTAAAATTTTCAACACCACTTAATGTCCCTTTAAGTATACATGGTTTATTTAAAAGCTCGAACAGGTGGACGTGTCTGGGGGGGGGGGGGGGAGGAATGTGCCCCCCCCCTCAGAATTGGATTTTTTTTTTGTGTGTGCACTTTTGACCAATATATTATTGAAAAGCAATCCCTTTTCCCCGTTTCTTCTCTTTTTTCCCCTTCTTCATCTTTTTTTCTTTGCAAAAAAAGTGGTATTCGCCCCGGTTGCGACCGCCTGTATAGGCCGCGCCTATATATCACGACATACAACGTTATTTTATTCACCGCTCAGTCACTCAATTAAAGGCTCTTTCTCCCTTTCTCTCCCTTCCCCCTTTCCGCTCCCCCTCTCTTTTCCCTTTTTTGTTGTTGATTTTTTTACCGGGGGGGGGGGGGGGTATCGCCCCCTCCGACCCCTGGATCCGCGCCTGAGTTTGGTAGCAATTTATTTATCAACATTGAGAAGTGATGGCCCTCATTTTGTACTGCTTCCCTTACCATATTTTGGAATTAGAGTTATGACACCTCTTCGCTGACTCACACTTTTTTACAGAACGCTGACCAGTGTGAAAAGCATGATTAATTTTAAATGACTTAAATTGGACCGATCTAGTTCCAAAAGGTTTTGTAAAACGTAATTGAGTCACCCATCTGATCCAGGACTTCTACCATTGACATAGATATAAAATGATTGATGAAATTCTGTATAACTAGTTGTCCAAGGAAAACCACTTACTTGTGGACGTTTCCAAAACAAGCTGTTTCCTAAGCAACCAACATCACGTGTTGTAATGTAAACAGCAGATCGTCATCACTCCACACTCAAGTGTTGATTTTATTTGAAATTCAACTTCCTTTTCTCACGAGTTTTATCATACCAAGTATAGGCTCTCTCTCTATATAGTGCTGTTAAAACACGACAAACACTTTCAATAATTTTATGAGCACTTACCTTTTTTTTCTCAATAGTATTGACGAGTAGATGACGAATATTGGTCTGGTAATTGTTATCAACTTGACAGATAGGCTGCAAAAGCGCAATAGTAGATTGCCTTCAAATTGTCAAACTGCCAAATCAACTTCGGCCTCTTTGTCCCTTTGTGCGCATGCGTTGTCCTTGTACAGAGCGCAGTAACGCCCGTGCGAAGTTCAGTAATGTGAACAGTGACATCAACAAAATACTTCACAATAAACATAATAATAGTAATATCTCTCTAAAGTACTTGATGATTATCGGTTATAATAAATAAACCCTTGTACCAAAGTAGAGATGATCATGAAAAACAGTCGTGCAATTTATCTTTGTTTGTTTGTCTAGTATAGTAACCTTTATCAACATTTTAAGTGCATGGCATGAATATGATTATACGGATTCCATTTTAAAGGAGGTGTCCCGCAAGCATAAAAGTGTGCTTTATATGTTAGAAAAATAACTATCGAGCCTAACTTTTGTAATGATATAGAACAAAACACCACTCTTATGACAAGAACAAATAAAAACCGCAATCTCTCAACATGCACTTTTTGAAATTCGCGGCGATCGAAAGTCCCAGTGTCGATGATGTCATAGTTATACAATGCACATGCGCAAATTTGAGCACCGATACCCATGACGTCATCGACACCGGGACTTTCGATAGCCGCGAATTAAAAAAAAATGCAGGTTGAGTGATGGCTGTTTTTATTCATTTTTGTGACTAGTATTGTGTTTTGTTCTATATATATAATTACGTAATTTCGGCTCGATAATATTTTTTCTAACAAATAATGCTCAATGTTGTGCTAACGAGACTCTTCATTTAAAGTCACCAATACTAGATCGTCAACAAATGATTAAAAGTAACCATCAAATGTTTACCAAATGTTCAATACGTTATACTATAGCATGATACTAACCCATCGTGTTGTCGCACACCCCAACAAACGATCCCCCACTCCTCTCAAAAAAGAAACCAACAAACCAAAAAACACACACAAAAATCACCCTACCACAACAACGAAATTGGCGGATTACGCGGGTCGATCTATAGGCTACAAGCCAATAGATTGTGATATTTTTGGAGCAACCATGGGCTAAACTTTAGAATACCCTACCATTTTTGAAGCTCCATTTTTTTTAAAATCATCTTCGACGGCGCGAAGCTCAACCTTTTAAAAAATAATGCAACATCGAAAAGGTCTTCCTTTTCAATATCACCTTCGCCAGCGCGAAAGCACCGCTGGTGAACCATCATCATCGACGGCGCGAAGCTCAATTTTCTTTTTCCTACCATTTTTGAAGCTCCTCTTTTTTTAAAATCATCTTCGACGGCGCGAAGCTCAAACTTTTAGAAAATAATGCAACATCGGAAAGGTCTTCCTTTTTCAATATCACCTTCGCCAGCGCGAAAGCACCACTGGTGAACCATCATCATCGACGACGGCGCGAAGCTCAATCTTTTTTTTCAAAACAATCAACATCGGCGAAGCACCGCTGATGAAGCCATCATCATCGACGGCGCGAAGCTCAATCTTTTTTTCAAAACAATCAACATCGGCGAAGCACCGCTGATGATGCCATCATCATCGACGGCGCGAAGCTCAAGCTTTTTTCAAAACAATAGTATTTTGTATAATTTTCAAACCTCAATGACATAATACAGTCCTCAAAATAAGTAACTGACCAGGTAATAAATATATTCTAACTCCAAAACTATTATAGCTCCTATACGTCTAATGTGGGTTGATTATAATAATGTGGTTTTATGATATGCTGTGTGATATTAAATCCTTGATTAATAAGGATCATTGGCACTGCCGTCCGGCACCCAGACGATGGCGGACACGACGAACGGCCGTAAATTTTGAATTTCCGTTGGTTTCAATGCAATAATGGATTTTGATCATATATCCCCCCTATAAAATTCATCACACGTGGGAATTAAATTATTTTATCCTAAAACCACTGGACTTGTATAACCAACTCAAGTGTCGTCAGTACTTTAGCGTCCCATTAACTATGGGTCGTTCTTTAAAAGCCCCGTCCAAAGATATATTATGGGTCGTTCTTTAATAGTCCTGTCCAAATTGTTAAGGTGTTGGACTGCCCCTTAATATTGCATTGGGACTGAAGTTCAGTATCATGTGACAGGTCGGCTTAAACATGTTAAATAGATTATGGGTCGTTCTTTAAAAGCACTGCCTAAATTGATGAGGTGCTGGACTGTCCCTTAATATTGCATTGTGGGACAGGTTGGCCGAAATAGATTACGGGTCGTTCTTTTTGCATTGGGACATTATGGGTCGTTCTTTACCCCTTTATATTGCACAGGGACCGAATCTCAGTATCATGTGACAGATTTACCAAACTAGATTATGGGTCGTTCTTTAAAAGCCCCGTCCAAAGATATATTATGGGTCGTTCTTTAATAGTCCCGTCCAAATTGTTAAGGTGTTGGACTGCCCTTTAATATTGCATTGGGACTGAAGTTCAGTATCATGTGACAGGTCGGCTTAAATAGATTATGGGTCGTTCTTTAAAAGCCCTGCCCTATTGCACAGGGACCGAATTTCAGTATCATGTGACAGATTTTACAAAATAGATTATGGGTCGTTCTTTAAAAGCCCCGTCCAAAGATATATTATGGGCCGTTCTTTAATAGTCCCGTCCAAATTGTTAAGGTGTTGGACTGCCCCTTAATTGGGACTGAAGATCAGTATCATGTGACAGGTCGGCTTAAATAGATTATGGGTCGTTCTTTAAAAGCCCTGCCAAAATTGATGAGGCGCTGGATTGTCCCGTAATATTGCATTGTGGGACAGGTTGGCCAAAATAGATTATGGGTCGTTCTTTTTGCATTGGGACATTATGGGTCGTTCTTTACCCCTTGATATTGCACAGGGACATATTTCGGATTGTAATGAGCCCCGCTGGGCTGTAGAAAAAAGATAGATTATGGGTCGTTCTTTAATAGTCCCGTCCAAATTGTTAAGGTGTTGGACTGCCCCTTAATATTGCATTGGGACTGAAGTTCTCGTAGATTATGGGTCGTTCTTTAAAAGCCCCGTCCAAAGATATATTATGGGTCGTTCTTTAATAGTCCCGTCCAAATTGTTAAGGTGTTGGACTGCCCTTTAATATTGCATTGGGACTGAAGTTCAGTATCATGTGACAGGTCGGCTTAATTTTCATGATTTCATGAGTGTATGATTTCTTATCTCTCTTGTTTGTATTACTGTTTTTTCCTATCTTTTGATGTATCTTACTTTATATTTGTTGGATGCACCACCATCTGTTGGTGGGTGCCGCTGTTTTGAAAGCGTTTTCCGAATAAATAAATAAATAAATAAATAAATAACCGTAAGATCCCATCCAGCCTGTTAAGCGGTGTGGACTCTCAGGTACAGCCTCCGTAGAACTGCCGTAACTTCTTCAATATTCATTTAATCTTTATAAACGTATACAGTTTTTTGTAGAAAAGGGTTCAATGAATCCAACCATGTGAGTCGTCGCCATTGATTGGTTGGAGACATGGGAGTGATTTTTCCCCAAAAATGTGATTTTTATGATTTTGGAGGTAAAAATAAATCACATTTTTGGCACTTTTTGGTCTATAACTCAAAGAATAAATAAGATATTAAAAAAGCACCCTGGGAATGTTATCAGGATTATCATAAAACTAGTATGACAAAATTTGACAAAATATATTTTGAGTTATCTTTGCAGAACGTAAAATGGGTCAAAAAACGTGTTTTTTTAATTTCTTCCAAAATGGTCAATTTCAATATCATGGTTGGATTCATTGAACCCTTTTCTGCAAAAAACTGTATACGTTTATAAAGATTAAATGAATATTGAAGAAGTTACGGACGTTTTACGGAGGCTGTACCTGAGAGTCGACACCCCCATTTTAAAGGTATATTATGTGATCTTTCCAGGGAACGCCCTCAACATCGAAAAAAAAATTGAAAGAAGATTTTCTTCCAGATTTATATTTCTGATCATAAATCGTACATACATTCCAAGTTACAGGGCGATACGATTCTTAATTACTTCAAAATCATGATTTTATTAAGAGTGAAAATAAACTGTCGGATATCCGACAGTTTATTATTGAGTCACTCTAAATTCACTCTAAAACCATGATTTTGAGGTAATTAGGAATCGTATCGCTCTGTAACTTGGAATGTATGTATGATTTATGATCAGAAATGTGAATCTGCAAGAAAATCTACTTTCTAAAAAAAATAATGAATAGAGGGCGCTCTCTGGAAAAGATCACATAATATGCCTTTAAGGATGTGCGAAGTCGTTTTCTCGAAGTTCAATTTTTTTTCCACTAGGTTTTCAAGTTAAGAGGCTCCCTGGCCGTACTCAGAACTTGCCAAGATATTAATTCGATTGGAATTGACAGCGCCGACAAGCGCCAATTCATTTAGAAGAGCAAGTCGGTGAGTATTGAAGCCGAATGTGATACCCGGTGTGTTCATGTTATCCGTAGTGGATGACAACATATTGTACGCGGTGCAACAATGTTTTATGTTTGAGTATGTGACTGCTGAAAAAACCCACCATTTTTGAGTTAAGCCCATTTTTGGCCAACGCTAATTGCCAATGTTGATGTATCCTGAGATTCCCATAGAAACGTATATAGTCGGGTATCTACAGAGGGTTAGTAAGCACCACCCATCATCATCATCCTTCGGCTGCGGAGCAGGCGACCACAAGTTTTCTCCAAGCACGGCGATCTGTAGCAAGAGTGGCTATCTGACGTTCTTGAAACATGCCTTCATTGTCACCAAGTAAGCGCTGTATGCACTTCAAGTATGATGTGCTTGGACGACTAGTCTAGGTCTCCTTCGGCCATGTGTTGGTTTGTAAGTGGCATACATTCTAGCAGGCTCTTCATCAGAGAGACGGAGAATATGTCCAAGGAATCTCAGCTGGCGACTTTTTACACGGTTGATAAGAGGCTCTGTCTTGGTCATGTCATAAATGGTGGTGTTCGGGACATGATCCATGCGTTTGATGTTAAGCATTATCCTGTAGCAAGAGGTAGCATAGGCATTTATTTTGCACTCCATATCTTGAGATCATCCAGGATTTACAGCCATATACAGCAAAATCGTCACACAGGTGGTGCTAAATAATTTCACTTTTGTTGCGATATCTACTTGAGGACTCCTCCACAGGTGTTCCAACTTCCAGAATGCGCACCATGCCAATGCCCTGCGTCTTTTAAGGTCACTTGCACCCGATGCCATCATAGAGCCCAGATATCTGAAATCCGTCACATGGCTGATGGTTTCCCCATAGACCTGTAGTGTTGGATGAGGATTGCAAAAATATTAGATATGAGTTTCTAGTTGTCTAACTCATACACCCCATTGTTAAAACTATACTCTGATCATACATGTTAGTTTATATATGCCAATATATAGAATTTTACCAATTTTGGCGGCCATTTTGGCGGCCATTTTGGCGGCCATTTTGGCGGCCATTTTGGCGGCCATTTTGGCGGCCATTTTGGCGGCCATTTTGGCGGCCATTTTGGCGGCCATTTTGGCGGCCATTTTGGCGGCCATTTTGGCGGCCATTTTGGCGGCCATTTTGGCGGCCATTTTGGCGGCCATTTTGGCGGCCATTTTGGCGGCCATCTTGGCGGCCATTTTGGCGGCCATCTTGGCGGCCATCTTGGCGGCCATCTTGGCGGCCATCTTGGATTTAGGTGTGTTAACAAAGCAAAAGTTCTAGATATGAGTGTCTAGTGGTCTAATACATACATCCCACTATTAAAACTATACTTTTACTATACAATTTGATTGCTATATATGTCATTTTATGAGATTTGACCAGTTATGGCGGCCATTTTGGACGCCATCTTGCATAAGCCCTTAGCATTATGAAAATATTTTTGGTAACATCCTGATTATGTCTTAGGATCATGATAGGAAGTCAAAAAGTTGATTTGGGGGAGTCCTGGGGGGGGGGGGGGGGGAGGGTTGCAGTGCACACTAACCCTCTGTAGATACCCGACTAGTAGGCTAGTTACTACTGGACTAAGATTTCAGATTAATAGCGTGAGATTGACCGATGAACATGAATTGTATAAAGTCGTCTAATCCAATCTGGAACCGTCTGCCAGTCCAAGCCGTAACAGCATCAACCGCTGCTAGTTTCCAGACTGCAGCTCTACCAGCAGTGAGAGTTCTACAGCCCACTGCAACCCATCAACACCTGTAGCTGGTTTCGCTACTTTTTACTTGCACGTCTACATCTTTGTTTATTGCACCCTGCACATCGGCATGACATAAATGATGTTTACAACTATCCTTGGACAAGCAGTGCTTACTAGGATTGAAACATTCAAGATTCAAGTTGATGTGTTGATGGAGTTGCCATGTGGTCATGCTGTTGAGGACTATATACTTACGTACACTGAAAAATAAATTGGTGTCACAGCGACGCCTTCTTGGAGTCAACTGTAAATGACACTTACAAAGGCGTTATTTTGACTCCAAAATTGGTGTAATCGTCAATGATATGGGTTTGGACATAATTTACGTTGACACCGTTAAGTGTCCGACGGACACCTTTCAGTGATCATTTAGTGATTTACACCAAAACTGGTGTCAGATTAATTGAAATAACTCCAAGGGCGTCAATAGTTGGCGGGAAAGCTCACGGTTTTTAGAGGTGTCGAAGCAGCATGACACCAATTGGTGTCATTTTGACACCAATTGGTGTAATTCTGACACCAACGGGTGTAATTCTGACACCAATTGGTGTAATTCTGATGCCAAATTGGTGTAATTCTGACACCAATTTGGGCGTCTATCAACATATCAACGCAGTGCGTTTTCTCGTCGCCATTTTGTTTGCATGTTACGAGCCGGTAAGACTGGTAGGTACCGATCTGCTCCATTTCCAGATATTTTTGATAATAATTATGATACAATTAGCGTAATGTAAGCCTCGTTCATGTTGTTTAATATTGCGCCAACTAACTGATGAAATGAATTACAATTTCATAGTCAGAGACTAGCATTTTGTTGGACTGTGTCAGTGCATGGACCTACTAGTACTATGTGTGTGTTCGTCATGCATGCATACGATGATATGTGCAACATTACATACATGTAGCCCGATTTATCTGGCTCAGTGGTCATCTTTTTCATACGGACGTCTTACATTACGCTAATTGTATCATAATTATTATCAAAAATGTCTGGAAATGGAGCAGATCGGTACTTACCAGTCTTACCGGCTCGTAACATGCAAACAAAATGGCGACGAGAAAACGGCTCCTAAACATGTGCTATCTCAATATGACTCTTAAGAGAGTCAATATTACACCCCATTGGGGTGTAATGACATTTTTCGAAAATGGGTCCTCAGGTAACCACCCAAAGGTGTCAAAATGAATATGACACCCAAAGGTGTCAATTTGACACCCATATTGGTGTCAATTTGACACCCATATTGGTGTCAATTTGACACCTTTAGGGTGTCAAACTCAATATGACACTTAAAGAGAGTCAATATTACACCCCATTTGGGGTGTAATGGCATTTTCGAAAATGGGTCCTCAGGTAACCACCCAAAGGTGTCAAAATGAATATGACACCCTAAGGTGTCATATTTTACACCCATAATGGTGTCTGAGCGTAGCTTGCTGCCCCGGGGGGGGGGGGGGGTACTCACGTATGTCAGGTATACGGGGATGTGCCGCTCCAGTGGGTCGTTTTTTCATGAGACATCCTTAGCCATGGGTAGGCTTTTCAGTGAAAAATCCTTAGACATGGGTCCTGTTTTCGCGATTTTCGCGAAAATTTGCCAAAAAATCCTTAGATATGGGTCCTGTTTTCGCGATTTTCGCGGAAATTTGCCAAAATTAGGCCTATTTTCGCGAAAAATCACCCTTAGAAATGGGTATGGGTTTTGAAAATCACCCTTAGAAATGGGTATGGGTTTTGAAAATCACCCTTAGAAATGGGTATGGGTTTTGAATCTCCAGCGGCACAGCCCCGACCAAACCAAATTCGAGTACCCCCCCCCCCCCCCCCCCCCCCCGGGCTTGCTGCGAGGGTCCAATCATGTTTCTATTTATGCCTCCCATTTCAAGGAAGTTCTTTGTTTAAAGGAAGGCTCCCTCCCGCAAGCACAACATTGAACATTATTTGTAGACAAATAATTATCGAGCCGAAATTACGTAATTGTATAGAACAAAACACCATACTAGTCACAAAAATGAATAAAAACTGCCATCACTCAACATGCAGTTTTTAAAATTCGCGGCGATCGAAAGACCCGGTGTAGATGACGTCATGGGTATCGGTGCTCGAATTTGCGCATGTGCATTGTATAATTATGACATCATCGACACTGGGACTTTCGATCGCCGCGAATTTTAAAAAGTGCATGTTGAGAGATTGCGGTTTTTATTTGTTTTTGTCATAAGTGTGGTATTTTGTTCAATATAATCACTAAAGTTGGGCTCGATAGTTATTTTTCTAACATATAATGCACACTTTTATGCTTGCGGGACACCTCCTAAACCAGGTTCTATCGTCGCCATTGATTGGTTGGAGACGTGGGAGTGTTGTGGATGTGTTAAGGTGGAATACTTTAGAGAGTCCCGTGTTACAGAGAATTTTCCAACGTGTCCATCTTAAACATGTTAAAGATAAAGTATTGTCACGGGAACCTGTAAATCAAAAAGTTACACAAACAGAGAATATGTTTGCAGGGCCCGCATGTTAGTACAACGTCTATACGACGTCATTAGCCTGTATTCATAAAAATAACCAATTGCTTTTACTAATCCTTTACTAACCCTTTACTAAAACTTGAATCTTTATACATGAAAATAAGAAATAACTTATATAAGCAACATCTAGAAATGTTAAGCAAAAGTAATGACTAATTCTTATAAGTATTTGCTAGACAGATTAGTAAATTCATGAAAGGTTATTCGTAAAAAACTCATGAGAAGGAGTATTTACTTGTGTTTTTACAAGCACCTCCTTTTGAAGCTTGTCTTTTTGCCAACACAGTCATATAACTTTTGCTGCCATGTTTCTACCTGTGAGAGGACAACCTAAGGTGTATAAGGACAGGTTTGACCGTACATAAGTAAATCCTACCACCTACAGAACATTATTTAGCTTTGAAAAGGAACATGTGGATTGGGTTACCAAAACATTTATACCGGAAAATAATGAGAATCGTGGTGGATGTTTGACACCATTGGCGCAAATGGAAACGATTTGGCTTATCATTTAGCTGATCCGGGCTGAACATAATCTACTTCGTATACCGTGTGTAATTTCACTGTCACACAATCAAACAACACCCTCTGATACTTGCCGGAAACCACTCCCATCCGAGAACCGACCAATACACGTTTTTTACTTACTAATCTTTTACTTACTAATTTTTTACTTACTAATCTATACTTACAAGTTTTTTAATTTACTATTATCTATCTATACACCAATATACCTTTTTTTCCGGGTAAGATTAGAAGATTGGGAGCAGTCACACAGTGAGTGAGCCCTCTATCGGTACATAAAAGTGTATACTCCAGTATAGGCTGAACAGGAAGATTTGGCTGCACAGCACAAGGACTGCAAAAACGGGAAGAGAGGGCCACTGTTACGTGCCAAAACACTCAGGGGGTTGGTGGTCGGGGAGGTAAAAACTAGGATGGCACAAGCTTAAACTATAAATTGGATATCCTACAATCTTAAACTATAAATTGGATATCCTACAATCTTAAACTAGTGTTATTATGATTTATTCCGTTGAGGGCGCTAACGGAATAAATCTAAATACAGAATGCTGTGTGGACTATAGGAGTAAAAAGACTCCATAGGCGTGTCACATACGTGCCTATTAAATAGCTGAGACTGACATTAATGAAAAACACAAGTATAGTTTACATGCAGCATATAAACTGCTAAGAATCCTGTTATTTTAAATCAGCACATTAATTTAATATATTTGTTCATGTACAGATGACAGTCGATTTGTCAACTTTTAAGTCAAACTTCAGTAAATTTAAATGATGATGAAAATATTGTATTTTTGTGAAGCAATCTCTCTTGGTAGTCTTTTCTCTCTAACCTTGAAAATGTTTCTGGTTAGATGCTTTAACCAGGGATAACATCTCTCTGCTTTAACTTTTTACAATCAATTTATGTCATTCCCATTTTTAATTTGCTGTTTTAGAGACAAAATCCTCAAATTAATATTCTATCCAACATTGTGTTCATTCATCAGTGTGAAGGAATATTTGAAGTTTAAGTGTTATTTTAAGGTCTTTGGTTACATCGTTCATCGTTGTCGTCAGAATTCATGTTGGCCATCCTTACAATCCAATTGCTTATTATAGCATGTAGGCAGCTATAGGTCCAGTAAAATAACATACAGTCATAAAAAAGTAACTATACAGGTAATTAATGGGCTTCTAACTCTAAAAATATATATCCTACCTAAAAATATTAAGTAATAAAGTTGTTGATAAATTAATCTTCTTTAATATGAGATATTGCACGCTAGGATCGGATGATTATTGAGGAAGTGATACTCCGAAATGCAAGGTGAAGTCCGATTTTTATTTTCACATTTTTATTTTCTACACGTATTGTTCCGATCGCTACTTTTTTGGTGTGTATTTAAAGCGCAAATGTGAACAATAGCCCAACAGACATTAACGAGGTTAATGACCAGAGTGATTAAAAATAAAACAGGTAACTCTCGAAAGAGAGCTCTGAAAGGCCAATCAATTGGTTCACTGCAACTCAGAAAATATGCATAAAACAAGAAACACAAATGGGCAGAGGTTAAAAATGCCAATGAAAGTGACATAAAAATAAGATAAAAGCCCAAACATAGAGAACAACATCAAAATATAAATTAAAGGCAGATAATAATATCTGGAGGTCTGATGAGCATCAAGAGAACCTACACAACAAACTTGGGAACTAAATATACCAGGAGCTGCCTGTTGTCACCTGTTGGGGCGTGGCCGTATCACCAGCCCAGCTGGCTACATGCTTTACAGGACCATCCACCATGTCCCCGACCAAGCATTAACCTACACTTAACCCATGACCACCATGCTATTATATCTATCAGTCGGATGTTGAAAGGACTTGAATGAAGGGTGTCATGAAAGAGTATGAAGGCTATGACAAGTTAAGAGTTTGAGAGAAGATGTCCATGCACACGGCACTTGAAAGCCTGGATTCCAGCTGCTGAAATGTTGCCAACAATATCATCTGGAAGACTGTTCCATAACAGCAGTGTGAATGAAGCTTCTGTCTAAGCAACGAGTTCTGGCTTTCGGCAGAGAAAGAGCATGGACTGGCATTGATACGCTCGAACGGGTAGCACGGCGGTGGACATATGGTGTGGGAAGTAACCCTGCTAGATCTTGTGGGCAGTTGGTAGAATGCATCTTGTACAAGACCATAGATAGCCGCTGCTACCTGTCGCCTGTGAAGCAGGCTGTCAATTTTGAGCTGTGAACTAACAGTAGCTTCATTAACTCCAATGATTCTAAGTGCCTTCTTTTGGATGTTGTCAAGCTGGCTTAGGATGGTGGGTGAAGCATTCGCCCAGCTTAGTGAAGCATACTCAATAACGCTGCGGACTTGCGACTTGTAGACAGTAGATCTACCTTTAGCCTCCAGTTTATTTGCAACTTTACTCAGCTTTAGTTGCAATGCCTGAGATGTGCTTTGACCAGGTCAGATTGCTGTTGTCGCGGGAGCGCGAGCGAGCTAGATTTACACACGGGTGCGATATCCAAGTGTGCAGAGTTGATCAGATCTGACACCACCAAATCCTGTGTGTGGTAAGGGTTAAATTTGGAAACCTTAAATATTATATAATAGCCACGTTGGTTCGTCTGCAGGGCAGAACCATGCGTTTTCGGCTCAGTAACGCGAACCAATGACACGGGACGAATACTAAAGTTCACAGTTTATTTTCGCTCTCCTTCTTACAGCAACGTCGGTTTTATTTTACAACATCCAAAAACAATTACAACTAGCA
Source organism: Ophiura sarsii (assembly GCA_035610835.1). Lineage (NCBI taxonomy): Eukaryota > Metazoa > Echinodermata > Ophiuroidea > Amphilepidida > Ophiuridae > Ophiura > Ophiura sarsii. Next base: position 64,435,589 of record CM069455.1, read on the forward strand.
AAACTTTAATATAAGATTGGGTCAATGGTCAAAGTCTCAACTGTCTTGGTCAAAGGTTTTACAACGGTCCGTCCTACTACTTCTACCACAACCTCAAGTCGACCCCGACCGGGCCTGACCTGGTCTGACCTGACCTTGTAACACAAGGTAAACACTCTACAAGGATGCCTACCAATTCGTCTGATTTTCGCAAGATTTTGAAGTTTTCTTTTCAGCTCTTCCGTTTTTCCAACACAGCGTATTCAGCATTACCAACAAATATGGCGAGGAGCATAAACCGACGCTAATTTTAGCGCTCCTGATTGGCTCAACTCTGTCAGGTGACGAGCGCGCAGCAGTGATAAGGTCAACAACGAGTAAACCGGCGCCAATCACTACGCCCATTACCAAAAATAGGTCTTAAGGGTATTCCAACCGTTTGCAATAATTAAATAATCAAAATACAGCCAAAACCTATAATAAAAGCGATTCCCGCTACACAGCCCCCACCTAGCACTTGACGTCCCTGTCAACAATAAGCGATAACAAAAAAAAATAAGCGGGATCGCTTTCACACTCTACTCCTCGCGCACCGAGCTATTACGCCAATACATCCATCAATACATTAACACAACAATGCATACATACCACCTCCTAACTACATCTTACTCTACTACAATGCCTTAAAAGTACACGTGACGCGACAATCTTCTTCGTCTTCATTCTTGAGTCTTCTTTGCCGTCGTTCCCGAATCTTCTTCTTTGTCACCATTCCAGAGTCTTCTTCTTGTCCTCAGCAACCCTTGGTTAGGTAAGTAGCAACCCGTGGTTAGGTCTGTAGCAACCCGTGGTTGGGTCAGTAGCAACCCGTGGTTAGGTCAGTAGTAACCCCCTCTGTTCGGAGCTCTGGAACGAGTCTCCCGCTTCGGAGCTCTGGAACGAGTCTCCCGCTACAGCTCATAGGAACTAATGCGATGGCCGCGTAAGCCATATGACACTCAGTAACAACGAGTTGAGCGTAACGCCATCCGCATCGCATCACGTCGCACCTCGCCAACTCTACCTCTAAATCTTGGTTATACATCCAACTGGCTCCGTGCACTAGGCACTCGTCACAACGAAATTTATAACTCGAACATTTGAAAACCATAACAACAACTTATATACACAACTCCGGCAGCAACTCTTCCCATAACTCCTACAAAAGTGTCCGAGCAACACCACTCCGACATCATCTTATAAGCTCCTACCACCTGTCTAGTACCCCAGTGTAACGAGACCTACGACCGCGTCATCACCCTCTTTTTGCCTCCTATACTGCTCCGAAAGCCTCCCAAATTCTCCCATCCAATTCCTTTTCATAGTCTCCATCAGATGATCAACACCCCGACAAGTGTGCCTCGACTTATCTGCTGCAAATTCATAAAACTCCTTCTTTTGCTTAACCAATCTCTCCTCCACCAATTTCTCCACCTCCTTCTCAACCATCTCCCCATCTTGAAGACGCCGATCCTCCTCCCTCGGTTCAACCGACTTGGCAGGTACAGCTCTGACACTGCCCACCGTTAAAACCTTCGCCGGCCGCACATCCTGCGAATTAGTCTGAATAGACACATTCGTCGTTTTCGCCCTAGCTCCCCCTACAGGCCAAGACTTTGCATCCGGCCTCAACTTGCTTCCATCCACCTTCTTCCCCGGTGGTTGTTTCTCCTGCTCCACCTTTTCCCTCTCCTGTTCGGCCAACTTCTCGTCATCCCTCCGCTTCTCCTGTTCCCGCTGCAACTTCAGCTCTTCCCTACAACGAGCCTCCTCCTCCCTCTTCCTGCGCCACTTTTCCTCTCTCACCTGCCTCACTCCCTCCCAAAACTCATCATCCACTCGAATCATCTCGTCTCTCTTCCGACACTCCTCCACTACTCGCATCCGGGATTGCATCCGATGCTCCTCCGCCACCCTAGCCGTCTCTTCCTTGCGACGCTCCTCCTGCATCATAATTCTTTCCTCCTCCTTCTTACGTTCTTCCTCCACCCGAACCCTCTCCTTTGCAAGACGCTCCTTCTCCCATTTCATCTCTTCCTTTCGTTTCCTACGCTCCTTATCCTCTCGCGCCTTCCCCACTCTAATCTCCTCTTTCCTCTTCCTACGCTCAAAGTCCTCTTGCGCCTTTGCTATGCTCTGACGAGATGGTTCCTCTCTCACCGATCTCACATTCTTCCAAAACTCGTGCTTCTTCCCCGCCTCAACCTTCTCTCTTTCCAGACGCTCCTTCTCCACTCTAACCTTCTCCTTTTCCAGACGCTCCTTCTCTACCTTCACCTTCTCCCGTTCCAGTCGTTCCTTCTCTACTCTAACCTTCTCCTTTCCAAAGCGCTCTTTTTCCACTTTAATCTTCTCTCGTTCCAGTCGTTCCTTCTCTACTCTAACTCTTTCCTCTTCCTTCTTACGCCCCTCTTCCACCATAACCCTCTCTCTTTCCAGCCGCTCTTTTTCAACTCTAACTCTTTCCTCTTCCTTCTTACACCCCTCTTCCATCCTAACCTTCTCCCTATTCCGACGCTCCTCATCCGCCTGAAGCGTCTGACTTCTCATCCGACGCCCCTCCTCTATTCTATCCTCTCTCCTCTGACGCTCCTCCTGCCCTCTCTTCTGACGCTCGTCTTCCCATCTCGACCTTACTCCCACTCTTTCCTCTATCGTGCCATTCTGATCGCTTCTTATTTCTGACCTCCTAACCCACGCCGCTCTCTTAGCCATTCACGTCTCATGTTTAGCTTGTAAGGCCGGGCATGCTCGTTTCCAATGCCCCAACTCCTTACAATAACGGCAACAATTACTCAGATTGCCATTCACTCACAGGCTGATATCTCTCCAAACCATTCTGACCTCTCCCAGTCTGACCAATATAGCCCCCCACCTGAACATTGCTCACCCGCGCCGTCGACCCTTCCTTCACCACCTGTGACCACGTAACTCCTTTCCCCATACTACTACCATTCTCGCCAGCGATTACAGCGGGATCCTTAACCTCCACCTTCTGCTTCTGACACCCCGTCAAAGGCACAGGACTGGCACGACTACCTTTCTACTTCCTCATTGCCCTCCTTCGTCTGTTTCTGTCCTCTCCGATATTCTATCTTCTCAAACGCACTACCTCGCTCAACTAGATCCAGTGTTTCCTCTAGAGTGCTAGGGGAGAACGAATGAACCTCCTTCCGCACCTCTGGGTCTGAGATAGCTCTGCAAAAATGCCGACGAGCTGCTATGTCTCTCTCCCGTTTCGAAGAATATGGCATCGCTAGGCACGTCAATCTCTTTATATCTTGGACCAAATCTTTGTAACTCTCACTCTGCCCTTGTTCTCGCAGCTGGAGTTCGGCATACCAACTCTCCGGATCCTCCCGCGGCCCAAACTCTTTTGCCATCAACCGAACCAGACCCTCATAGCCTATCTCCCGAAGGTCAACCTCACTCCCAGCCAACACCATCAGTGCCCTACCCTGACAACTGTAATACAACCACATCGCAGCTTCCCCATCCGTCCATTGGTTGTATTCTCGACAAACCTCAAAATGCTTATAAAACGCCCGCCAATTACCATCGCCGTCAAACGGGTGCGGACTCATCTCTTGCCTCGACACTGAACATCGCGGACGTTCCACCAAGCCCGACTTCTGTCCTTCAACCTCATTGCAACAACTCTCCGTAATCTCTGGCTCGCTGACCGCGGCCACCTCCTCCTTTCTCTCAACTTCCTCACGAGCCTTTTGCTCCCGCAACTCTTCGGTCCTCGTTTTCATCTCACTCCTCGTAACACGCATCGCTTCCGTTACCTGACTAAAAAGCTCCATGGCTTTCACCTCCCGCGACGAAGCCAAAGCCAGTCTCGTATTCACTTCGTCACACAACTTCTCATACTTTTGCTTCTGCTCACTCTCTACCGTTCCTAACAGTCGAGCTCTATCATCGAGGTCTGCCTGTTTCCTCTCATATTTACGCTTCTTCGACACTACTTCTTCATACACCTCCTCATTCTTCTTCTCCCCTTCTGCCACTGCTTTCTCCCGATCAGACAATTCTTTTAGTTTACTCTGCTGCTTCTCACTCTCCAATCTTCTCATCACCATCTCCCGACTAACCAGCAACTGCGTCCGCTGCCCCAAATCGAGCTCGCGTTCCTTCACCATCGACTCCTTTCGACCCAACTCTTTACACCACTCCCGTCCCTCGGCCTGCAATCGACCCCGAAGCATCTTCACCGCATCCTCTTCAGCCACGAGTTCTGCTTTCCTTGGTTGAAATTCCGGCACCGAACGCAACCGTTCAGCCTCCACTACTCTCTGAAGCAACTCCTCAACCAATGTCCTACACATCAATCCAACCTCCCCTTCTATTATATCACCCTCCCGTCGGTCATACTCCCTCGAATCCAGCTGCTTCCTCATCGCCACCTCACTCTGCTGTTGCTCTGCGAAGGCTTCCCGTCGCACCACTCCATCCCCTCTACGCCTCAAATCTCTCCAACTCTACCAAACTTCCCCCGTTAACAGTCAAAACCAACTGTTCCTTCTGATACAGGGCTAGACTCCTCTTTAATAATTCGCCTTCTATCTTAACTCTTTTCATTCTCCAACTCTTCTTCTCCTCTTCCCAGACCTCCTTTTCACCCACCAAGGTACACAATTGTACCTCCCTGCCCACTAACGTATTCTCTTCTTGTGCTTTTGTCTCTTTCCACTCCTCCTGTTCCTTCTCTAGTTCCTTCCATCCTTTCTTCACAACTCAACTTAAAAACTCGTTCTTTCTCTGCCATCAGGGTAGCTTGTTCATTTTTCCTAACCCTAAACTTCTCCAGCAACTCTTCCTGCTCAACTTCTCTGGCCTCCAACACCTCCTCCCTATCCATTAAATCATCGTCTATCTCCTGCCATTCCCTTTCACGAGACTCCCGGTCAATTTCACACCACCGTTTAGCATTCATCTCCAAAACCTCTTGTGATTCTAAATATACTACTCGTTCCTCATACCTTTCTGCTTCCGACCGTGCATACTTCTCTTTCAGCTCCGATAGCTGTCTCCTAAGCTGTTTCGTCTCCACCAACTCCCCCAACTCGGTGTCGTCTGTGACACGTGATCCTAACCCAGAATCATCACTACAGTGACTCCCCTCGCTATCAGCATAGCCAGCACTACCTGCACCGTCTGTCAACCTAGCGTTCGTTTCTGGGCCCAACAAGCTATCACCAACCTCACTACTATTCTCCACATTACTCCAATACTCGGTTTCACCGCTTGAATATCCACCAGTACAACCAGCCTCCTCAAAGCTACCCCTATCATCACTATCTCTACCGTTAGTGAACACCACATCATCACTGTAATCCACCCCGTGTCGATCTCCACCTCCACCAACATCACCACCAATCAGACGTCCACCTCCACCAACACCATTGCAGATTTCACCAACACCAACATCACTGCAACCACCACCAATACCACCCTTCAACCTCGTCTGCTCTGCAGGTATCTGCGGTGCACTACCGCCAACCTCCCACCCCGTCTGCCCAACCTGCATAGGCTGTCTATCACCATTCATCAACCCCGCATACCCTACCGACATCAACGGCCTATCATCATCAACATCCGTTCTACCAACAGTCACTTGTCCCATCGACTCACCCGTCATAACCGGCCTACTATCACCGATCACTCGACTCCCTGGTTCACCCGTCATACCCGGTCTGCCAACAGTCACTTCTCCCATCAACTCACCCGTCATACCCGGCCTACTATCACCAGTCACTCGGCTTCCTTGCTCACCCGTCATACCCGGCCTACCACCAGTCACATGTCCCATCGACTCACCTGTCATAGCCGGCCTACTATCACCAATCACCTCACCCGGCCTCATTGCAGTACCACTACCAACCACTCGCCGCCTCTGCTCATCCGTCATCAACGGCACACCATCACCAATCACCTCACCCGGTCTCATTGCAGTACCACTACCAACCACTCGCCGCCTCTGCTCACCCGTCATCAACGGCACACCATCACCAATCACCTGTCCCGTATGCTCCCCCGTCATTGACGACACACCACCACCAATCACCTTTCCCGCCTCATTGGCCTACCACTACCAACCACCTGGTGCCTCGGCTCCCCCGGCATCAACGGCACACCATCACCAGCTGCTTGTCTCGCCACATCATCCACCCTTATCGGCACACCATTACCGGGTATCTGTCCCATCTCATCATCCATCCTCCTCGGCATACCACCACCGGGCACTAGGTGCCTCTGCTCTACCGTCTCATCATGCATCCTCCTCGGCATACCACCACCGGGCACTAGGTGCCCCTGCTCTACCGTCTCATCATGCATCCTCATCGGCATACTACCACCGGGCACTAGGCGCCTCTGCTCTACCGTCTCATCATGCATCCTCATCGGCATACCACTACCGGGCACTAGGTGCCTCTGCTCTACCGTCAAATCGTCCATGCTCGTCGCCACATCACTACCAGCTACTCGTCCCGTCACATCACCCGTCATCATCGCAGGGCTACCACCAACTCGTCTCATCACCCAGCCTCATCGGCACATCACTACCAGCTACTTGGTGCCTCTTCTCGCCCGTCATCCTCGGCGTATTACCACCGGCTACACGATACCTCATCTTCGGCATGATACTGCCGACGACTCGACGCCTCCTCCTTGACCGAGTCATCATCATCTCGAAGCCGAGTCCGTCGCCGTCAACAGTCTACCGTCAAAGTCCGTTAAAATTTAATTACTCACAGCCAAAAATTCGTCGTTAAAGAAAATGAAAATCACTCACAGCCAAAAATTCGTCGTTAAAGAAAATGAAAATCACTCACAGCCAAAAATTCGTCGTTAAAGGAAATGAAAATCACTCACAGCCAAAAATTCGTCGTTAAAGAAAAATGAAAATCACTCACAGCCAAAAATTCGTCGTTAAAGAAAAATGAAAATCCCACATCTGACACCACTTGTCGCGGGAGCGCGAGCGAGCTAGATTTACACACGCGTGCGATATCCAAGTGTGCAGAGTTGATCAGATCTGACACCACCAAATTTTGTGTGTGGTAAGGGTTAAATTTGGAAACCTTAAAATATTATATAATTAATAGCCACGTGGGTTCGTCTGCAGGGCAGAACCATGCGTTTTCGGCTCAGTAACGCGAACCAATGACACGGGACGAATACTAAAGTTCACAGTTTATTTTCGCTCTCCTTCTTACAGCATATATATATCACAACGTCGGTTTTATTTTACAACATCCAAAAACAATTACAACTAGCAAAACCTTAATATAAGATTGGGTCAATGGTCAAAGTCTCAACTGTCTTGGTCAAAGGTTTTACAACGGTCCGTCTTACTACTTCTACCACAACCTCAAGTCGACCCCGACCGGGCCTGACCTGGTCTGACCTGACCTTGTAACACAAGGTAAACACTCTACAAGGATGCCTACCAATTCGTCTGATTTTCGCAAGATTTTGAAGTTTTCTTTTCAGCTCTTCCGTTTTTCCAACACAGCGTATTCAGCATTACCAACAAATATGGCGAGGAGCATAAACCGACGCTAATTTTAGCGCTCCTGATCGGCTCAACTCTGTCAGGTGACGAGCGCGCAGCAGTGATAAGGTCAACAATGAGTAAACCGGCGCCAATCACTACGCGCATTACCAAAAATAGGTCTTAAGGGTATTCCAACCGTTTGCAATAATCAAATAATCAAAATACAGCCAAAACCTATAATAAAAGCGATTCCCGCTACACTGTCAATGGTGACGCCCAAGATATCCAGTTCTTTTATAGATGGTAGTTTGCACTCTCCAACGTAGATATCAAGTTTAGATGGGGATCTTTTCCTGGCGATTACCATGGTCTTGCATTTGGTAGGCTCAAAGGTCACTTTTCATTCGTCAGCCCATGCTTTCATGTTGCTTAGACCTCTGTTGAGACTAGCAGCTACTGTGTTGGGATCGGTTGATGACTTAATGGGTGCAAAGAGTGTTGAGTCGTCGGCATATAGATATAGCTCGTTGTCACAAACATCTACAAGGTCATCAATAAAAACAGAGAACAGTAGTGGGCCAAGGATAGATCCTTGTGGAACAGAAGCATTTATTGGAGCAGTGTTGGATGCTTGACCTGACATGATGACGTTGATGGATCTATCAGATAAATAGTTGTCTATCCACGAAAGCAGTCTTCCATGCCCCAGTAACACCTTTAGCCAACAGTTTCGAGCAGAGTCCGTTATGCCATACCTTGTCGAAACAATGGCGTATCCTGTTTTGATGGGGGTGGGGTGGGGCCAAAAAAACCTGAAGACATCTTGTTGATCTTAAATATTTAAAAGTTGAACCTATACGCGCGAAGCGCGCAAAAAATTGTGATTTTAATACTAAAAAGGTACAGTATGACGTTTTTAACGTCCCCTACATAATATTTAGTATAGAGAATTTGGAGTGTTTTGAGGGCCATTATAATATCAAAACCTCTAGAAAAAGTGCGCGCAAAGCGCGCAAAATTTGGAGTTTTTGAACTAAAAGGGTCATGAAAAACTGTCCTGAAGCCATCTTGCTTAAATAATGAAATATTGAAACCAATACGCTATTGCATAAGTTCTAACACTAATGGTCCAGTATGATAATAACTTCCCCACATAATATTTAGACTTTTTGGTGTTGTTTGAGGGTCATAATAATATTAAAACCTGTATTCGCGTGGAGCGCACAATTTTTGAGTTTTTGAACTAAAATTGTTCATGGAAAACTGTCTTGAAGCCACCTTGTTAAGCTTAAATAATAAAATAATGAAATTTACACGCGTAAAAATTGGCATTTCCAACACTTAAATGGTCCAGTATGATGTTATTAATGTCCCCCACATAATATTTAGAATATTTGGTATGGTTTGAGGGACATTATAATGTTAAAACGTGTAGAAAATATGCGCGCGGAGCGCGCAAAATTCTTGAATTATAACTAGAAATATGGTCATGGAAAACTGTTCTGAAGCCACCTTGTTAAGCTTAAATAATGAAATAGTAAAATTAATACGCGCGCGAAGCGCGGAAAAAATGCATTTCTAACACTAATGGTCCATTATGATAATAACGTTCCCCACATATTATGATAATATTTAGAATTTTTGATGTGGTTTTTGCATTAAAACTTTGGTCCAGTATGATGTTTTTAACTTCCCCCACATATGTAGAATATTTGGTCGGTCTGAGGGCTAATATAATGTTTAAACCTTCATAAAATATTCGCGCGGAGCGCGCAAAACTTTTGACTTTTTGAACTAAAATGGTCATGGAAAACTGTCCTGAAGCCATCTTGTCAAGCTTGTATAATGAAAACATTGAAACTAATGCGCGAAGCACGTAAAAATTGACATTTCTAACACTTAAATTGGGCCAGTATAACATTTTTAACGTTCCCAACATGATATTTTTGAATATTTGGCATGGTTTGAGGACTATTATAATGTTAAAATCTCCGCGCTCAAATTTTTTAAATTTTTGAACTGAAATAGTCATGGGAACTGTCCTGCAATGCCATCTTGTTAAAAACTTGAATAATTATGAAACATTCAAACTAATGCGCGCGATGTACGCAAAATCTGACATTTCTAACACTTAAATGGTCCAGTATGACGTTTTTAACGAAATGTTTAGAATATTTGATGCGTTTTGAGACCCATTATAATGTTGAAACCTGATGAAAAAGTGAGCGCGAATCGAGCAAAAAAACCCAGTTTTTGAACTAATAAAATGGTCCAGAAAAAACGTTCCTGAAGCCCTCTTTGTTAAGCTTGAATATTGAAACATTGAAACTAATACGTGAGCGCGCAAAAATTGGCATTTGAACATTAAGGGGGCTGTGCACCTTCAGGTACAGCCGCCGTAAAACTGCCGTAACTTCTTTAATTTTCATTAAATCTATATAAAAGTATACAATTTTTTTTGCAGAAAAGGGTTCAATGAATCCAACCATGATCATGAAATTGACCATTTTGGGAGAAAATTATAAAAACCACGTTTTTTGACCCATTTTAGGTTCTGCAAAGATAACTCAAAATATATTTTGTTATCATACTAGTTTTATTATATTCCTCATGCAATTCCCTAGGAAGTATGATAACATTTGACAAAATATATTTTGAGTTATCTTTGCAGAACCTAAAATGGGTCAAAAAACATGTTTTTTATAATTTTCTCCAATATAGTCAATTTCATGATCATAGTTGGATTCATTGAACCCTTTCCTGCAAAAAAATGTATACTTTTATTAAGATTAAATGAATAATGAAGAAGTTACGGCAGATTTACGGAGGCTATGCGAAGGTGCACATCCCCCTTAAAAAGGTCTAGCATAACGTTTTAACGGCCCTCACATTAAAATTAGGGGGAAGTGACCCCGTAACCCCCACCCCACCCCTCCCTTCCTCCTCCTACCACCTCCTTCTTATCCTCTTCCTCCATCCCAGACAACATACATATATTGGCACAATATTGGCCCAATATTGGCAATGTTGGCATTGGCATTATCTTGTGACCAATATTTGGCCAATATTGGTTCCCCATTGGCAATATTGGCATTGGCATTTTATTGGTCACCAATATTGGACCAATATTGGCTTTACATTGGCGCTCGTTAATTGGCATCATGTTGGCAACCAATATTGGACCAATATTGGTGACCAATTGAGTGCCAATGCCATTGGCACTCTCTTGGTCACCAATATTGGACCAATATTGGTTTTACATTGGCGCTCGTCAATTGGCATCATGTTGGCTACAAATATTGGACCAATATTGGTGACCAATTGAGTGCCAATGCCATTGGCACTCTCTTGGTCACCAAAATTGAACCAATATTGGTTTTACAATGGCGCTCGTCAATTGGCATCATGTTGGCTACAAATATTGGACCAATATTGGTGACCAATTGAGTGCCAATGCCATTGGCACTCTCTTGGTCACCAAAATTGAACCAATATTGATTTTACATTGGCGCTCGTCAATTGGCATCATGTTGGCAATCAATATTGGACCAATATTGGTGACCAATTGAGTGCCAATGCCATTAGCACCCTCTTGGTCACCAATATTGGTTTTACATTGGCGCTCGTTAATTGGCATCATGTTGGCAACCAATATTGGACCAATATTGGTTTTACATTGGCGCTCTTCAATTGGCATCATGTTGGCAACCAATATTGGTCCAATAATGGGCACAATATACCAGGGGCGGAAAATGACACCATTGATTTGATATACAAATTCTGACGCGGTCTAAAAATTGCGGCGCTGTTAAAAGTTATCGCTTCCCGCGGACTTTTGGCTAGGATATTGTGCCTTGTCCTGTCCCTTGAAGATTTTTTCCCTTGTCCTTGGGCTTTCCCTATTCCAAAGTTGGTTCTGGCCACGGGTTGGCCCAGGATCAGCTCACTCCTCTTTAGGGGAAGTAAAACAATATAAAGATAGAATTCTTCCTACCAAACATTTCTCCAAGATCGCCCAATATTGGCTCAATATTGGCACTCATTGGCGAGTGCCAATATTGAGCCAAGCTTAGGCCAATGGCCAAATAATATTATGCCAATATTGTAAGCCAATATTGGGCCAATGAAAAATCAATGTTGGGCCAATATTGTTATGTTATATTGGCCCAGTATTGGCCCAATATTGGCACTCATTGGCAAATGCCAATATTGGCCCAGTATTGGCCCAATATTGGCACTCATTGGCGAGTGCCAATATTGGCCCAATTGGGCCAATGGCCAAATAATATTATGCCAATATTGTAAGCCAATATTGGGCCAATGAAAAATCAATATTGGGCCAATATTGGGCCAATATTGTTATGTTATCTGGGTTCTCCTTTTCATTATCTTTTTTTGACTCTTTTTTTCAATGGGGGTGGGTGGGGGGGGGGGGGGGGGGGCGGGGGGGGGGGGGGCATGGCCTGCTGGGCCACCCCCTGGATACGCCACTGTGTCGAAAGCTCCTTTAATGTCAAGGGTGATGACACAAACGTCATCGCTTTGGTCTAGGGAATGGTTCCACCTCGGTGACAGGATGTTGATGAGATCAGCTATGCTGTGGCCTGCTCTAAATCCAAACTGTCTGCTGGAGATCAGGTTATTGCTTAGAAGAAAGCATTGGAGTTGTTTCTGTACTACAGCTTCCATGATCTTACTGATGTTGCTTAGCAGCGAGATGGGACGATACTTTGTTGGGTCAGCCTTGGAACCTCTCTAACTCTCTTGTGAATTGGAGTGACCGAGGCTATCTTCCATTGGTTTGGAAACACACCATGCTTGACGCAGAGGTCAAAAAGCTTGCAGAGCGGGCTGGCGAGCTCAGCACAGCATTCCTTTAGAACCTTGGTAGGGATAAGGTCTGGTCCAGTGGCTTTATCTGGATTGAGGTGTTTCAGTAGTTTTTTCACATCCTTGGGTTTGAAGACTATCTTGTCAAGAAGATTGTTTGTTGAAGGATGAACATTTGGAGCCTGGTCTTCACCTTGGATTCTACATTTTTTCTGCAAATGTCTGACAAAAAGCTTCTGCCTTGTCCCTTACTGTGATGTGGATAACGTTTTGATGATCAATCACTGGGATCTCAGATCGAGCTGTTCTGCCAGAGAGAGTGTTGATGATTCTCCACCATTTTTTGCTGCTCAGCGTTTTGTCTGCGAGATCTTTTCTCAATTTGGCGTTGTAATATCTCCTAGCTTGCTTTTCAGCTTGGTTGTAGGAATGTCTAGCTTCAGCAAACTTTGCCTTGTTGGCTTCAGTTTGATCCTTTTTGGCTTTCTTAAAGAGACGATGCTTCTTTTTAGATGCCCTACGGCATTCACCGTTGAACCAAACCTTGTCTTCTGTCTCTACTTGTCATACTCTCCCCCGTGTTGAAATGTAAAATGTGAAAATGAAATTGTGACTTTACCTTTACATATTCAACCGATCAACCGATCCTAGCGCACAATATCTCATATTAAAGAAGATAAATTTCTCAACAACTTTATGATTTCATGATCCGGGGTGCAGGGATGATCTAGTGTGCAGGGATAATACAGGGTACATGGATGATCAGGGTGCAGGGATGATCCATGTTGCATGGATGATCCAATGTGTGGGGATGCAGAGATAATCCAGGGTACAGGGATGATCTCTGCTTCACTCATGGTGTGTTTCCTTACCAATGGAAAACAGCATCTGTCACTCCAATCCACAAGAGAGGTTCCAAGGCTGACCCAACAAAGTATCGTCCTATCTCACTGCTAAGCAATATCAGCAAGATCATGGAAGCTATCGTGCAGAAACAACTTCAACGCTTTCTTCTCAGCAATGATCTGATTTCCAGCAGACAGTTTGGATTTATATAGAGAAGGCCACAGTACAGCTGATCTCCTCAACATTTTGTCACAGAAATGGAACAACTCTCTCGACCAACGTGATGAGGTTTGTTTCATTGCCCTTGACATAAAAGGAGCTTTCGACAAAGTATGGCACAATGGACTCTGCTCAAAACTGATGTCAAAGGGTGTTACGAGAAGACTGCTTTCATGAATACACAACTACTTATCCGATAGATCTATCAATGTCGTCATGTCGGGACAAGCTTCCAACAATGCACCCATAAATGCTTCTGTTCCACAAGGATCTATCCTTGGTCCACTACTGTTTTCTGTCTTCATTGATGACCTTGTGGATGTCTGTGACAACGAGCTCTATATGTACGCTGACGATTCAAAACTGTTCACACCATTAAGCCTTCACCAGGGGGTGAAGTCGAAATATTTCGCACGTCAAAAAATTTCGCACGGACACAAAATTTCGCAGTCCAAAAAACACTGTAGTGTCAATGTTTTATGAGTAGTTTTACTATCATTGATATTTGAAACTAAGAAAAACGCAATTTTTACCTTAACAAAAAAAAAAAAATCAAGGGGGGGGGGGGGGGGGGCGATCGCCACCGTCGCCCCCCCCCCCCCAATCTGACGGGCCTGGGTGCAGGGATCCAGCATATTGTGGTTCCAGGTATGCATCATACAAATCGGTGGAATAAATCTTCATTAAAACCACATAGGCCTACAGCACTGTATTCTATCGAAGATTTGATACACGTCGTCTGGTACAAATTCAGCAAATAGTTATCTTTATCTTGCCAACCATTGTCAGTATCTTGATGGATGGGAGGAGAAGACAAACAAGAGAATGGTTGTCAGTCATTTTATTATCTTTATTTACAACTCGTCGGGGACGGGCGAGCGAGAAATGTTAAGGTGGATGTTCCTTTGCAGACAGGATGCTCGGTCTGGCACTTTTTTATATGATCTCAAATACTCATTTGGATTGATTTTTAATTTCTTCAAAATAATTTTACATCTCTAATTTCAGTTTCCCCCTTTACCTGTGTAAATTTGTCAATCCACACATGTGCTTACTGATTAATCATTGAACTGAAGGATGGATGGTTTGGGGGAAGAGTTTGTTATTCTCATAATGTTCACTAGTCACTCCAACTCGGGTGTGTGGGGGGGGGGGGGGGGGTAAGTCATGTATGTGCTGCCCTAACAATAGGTCACATTTTTTGGCAAGGAACTCAAAAATATGTTATGCTGGAAAATCCCTTACTAAACATGGGTTCCGTTTACGCAGAAATCACACCAAACTAAAGAACAGTCAAATCAGCCGGGTTTCAAACCTCAGTAGCACAACCCCGTCTTGCTGCACCTTCTTCCACCCCGGGGGGGGCCAGTCAAACATAAAAGTGTACACACGCGTGACCAAATTTTTTCCAGACACCCCCTAAACAAGTTTTACCCTGCAAGCAAAATTACCCCCTAAACAAGTTTTTAGCGCGCTTTCCTTGCAAATTTTGACCCCTAAACAAGTTCTTGCCAGAATATGACCCCTAAACAAGTGACACACATGCGTTCTCAAATTGGAAATGAGACGCTCAAAAGAAATCGCAAAAACGGGAATAACATTCTTCTGGGAACGGGGAACAAAACAAGTTACCCTAAACACGTTCGACCAGTATTTTAAGCCACCCTTTTTCTTGAAAATCAGCGTTTTTGATACCCTTAACGCGTCACGCGCGTGACGCG
This sequence comes from Ophiura sarsii, assembly GCA_035610835.1. NCBI lineage: Eukaryota > Metazoa > Echinodermata > Ophiuroidea > Amphilepidida > Ophiuridae > Ophiura > Ophiura sarsii. The sequence goes on from CM069455.1 coordinate 64,450,727, forward strand.
TCCAACACTGAAAAAACACCCCTTTTTACGCGTTTTTTTGGTCACGTCTGTGTACACTATTATGTTTGACTGGGCCCCCCGGGCTTCCACCCCGTACAGGCATTTGCAGAATGTTCATATTCTGGAGCAAATTGGTAGGCTATTTGAACCGGCAAACTTTCAAAATTTTACAAATGTATCAAACCATACTTTACAGCAAGTTGTCACATACCTATGGCAATGGTACACCATGAGTCTCAAAGACATTGATTGCTTCCGCACCCTTTCACTCACTACCCCTAACCCCCCTAAAAGCCTAGCCCTCTGAGTCTGACTCCATAACCAACGGTACTATAATAGGGGCTTGGGAAAACCTCGAAGACTCCAACCTTAGCATTAAATCCCTATGGCCTTAATTAACCCTAATACGGGCGATCATGTCGGAGGCTGACTTTTAGTGAGAAATATCGAATTGCGAATTGACCCAGTCCCCAGTCCACCCTCTCTGGGAAATTCCTACGTTTGTACCACAGGCTTTCTCTATTCTTTTTGTGATAGACTGCACCTAAGTCTGTATAAGTCAACCATCGCCTGTTCGATATCATTAGATTCATACGATTTACGATATATCTGCAATATTAAAGCACGATATGTTTTAACGACAAATATCAAGCAAGCTTTGTATTGTTCCGGGAGCTTTGTTTGTAGGTCTACTCTTCCAAGTTCCAACTCACTGTTTAATCAAAATCATAAAGACTGTATTCTAGTCTAAGTCTGCGGGATTGACCCATTTTTGAGTTCACCTTGACATCGGTGACGATTTATGACGCTGTGATAGCGCGAAGGGAGTATCTGGTTTCGTTTGTTATTCACGTACATTTTCAGCAATTTGTCCTGCACAATATATCCTAAATCTAGATCGAAATGTTTTCACGTTTTCTAGTCCGCGGTGGGCAACGAGGGTCGGGGCGTTTCTGGGCAGCCTCGGTTGTAACATCGGGATCAATTTTATCGTCGCTTTTACTTGCCTGGTTTACGAATTCGGCAGTTGGTGCTGCAGCCCCTGCGGCGTTCGAATCGGGACAACATCATAGACCCAGAATAGGTAATAGCGTATTTAAAGATTCAGAATTGTTGACACCAACACAAGTCGTCATAGCACTGCATCATATCGATTTCTTGAGGGATGTCGCATATTCAAAACCTCATCACCCTTCATGAAAATAATAAAGTGATGTGTGCGTCCCAATAAAATGCCATTCTTTAGGTTTTAGTATTACTTCAACGCACAAATAAGCCCAGGTTACTAACGAACAAACAACCAAGTATCACCCCGTAAATATTAGTCACAACCCTGCGTATCAAAACAACCTAATACTAGCACACTGAAAAATCGGCCCAAGGTCGAGATCTAGTCGGCTCTTGAAGTCGGCCAAACATTTGCTCGACAGTCGGCTGCTCACGCGGCGGACGTCGAAAGTCGACGTCCAATGGATGTTTTGCCAAACTTGGGTGGGCCGGGCTTCCAGCTGACGTCGACCTGCCGACTTCAATGCAACATTGTCCCGACCGTGTATCAGCAACGTCAGGCTGCGGTCCATTGGACGCCTTCTCCGACCGTGCCGACTTTAGGCCGACTTTTTTCCTACGGTTATTTTGATGCAAAAGAAACAAATCTCATCTCCTTGGATGATTCCCAGCTATTCCTCCAGCTCCAGGTACAAATCATTATTTTAAATTCCAATGACATACATAGGTGACCATGATTGTGAGATTCTGGCTAAGTCATGTGTACTACATTTGTGTAAGCATGTTTCTATTCCACCTTTTTTGATGGTGATGATCATTGGTAATTAGTGGTGATGATCATTGGTAATTGGTGGTGATGATCATTGGTAATTGGTGGTGATGATCGTTTATTTTGTAACGTAGTTCCGTCGTCGGCGCAACCTCTGTACCCCGACGAGATTGTTGAGGGTATTTTTGATTTTGAACATAAGTTCACCGTTCATATAACGTCATAATCTGGACGTCCTTTACAAAATGATCCGTCGAGTTGGTATATATAGGAGAATCGAGTTGGCGAACCGTCGAGTTGGTTTGTCTTGGTTCGTACGTCGAGTTGGTCCATCCGTCGAGTCGGTCAACCGTCGAGTATGTAACGGTCGTCTTGACCGAACGTCAAGTTGACCCATATTCCTCGGAGCTACGCTCCTTGTGTAATTCCTAAGTTCCAAAATGTGCAAGAATGTTAGTAGTATAGTAGCTATAGTTTTACCATATTATACAAAACAGATTTTTAAGAAACCTTTGCCAACTTTCAAAGCCTTATCTCAAGAATTACTGAACCAATACTAAGCATGTTTGTGCTTAGTTTAATGCATTTCTCATGTTTCCAAATATGGAGATGAAGTTCAATAATTTTGAAATTTTGTGCAATTTTGGAATGTCGTCTGCAGACATCTGCCGCGTGGTGGAAAGTGTTAACACAGCTTTATTCTGTGTGCAAGAGAATGACACACAGGTTCCAAAAGTAGAGCATGCCAAATAATTTTGACATTTTTGAAACATTTTGTCTAATTTTGGATCTGTCGTCTGAGCTGTCGTCTACAGACGACTGCCGCATGGAAAGTGTTAAAGGTAGATATCCCGATCACATTTTCGTAACACAGAATTATTTCAAACATACGGAGATTTTCATATCATATGAAAGCTCGTATTTTTCTCATCATCATACTGAAATTTGACGGCCTAAATCGGTATAATTACGGAGAAATCGATGAAATAACGTCTAATTACCGCGAATGGTGGTAACCACCGATATAGTTTTTGTACTACTCAATGGGTACAGTTCACAGCATTTTGTGTGTCTAAAATAAGAACCATTAGAGCTGCAACTCAAACTTTGGAACACGACTTTTTTTAAGGATGACCTTTCATGTAGAATAGAAAACTTCAAGTTGAAAATCGGAAATGTGATCGGGTCATCTACCTTTAATGTTTCAGTACCCGGGATTTTGGAATGTCGTCTGCAGACGCCTGCCGCGTGGAAAGTATTAGTTTTAAATGAATTGCTGATCATGCAACCCCATATTTGTTCTGATACTTGCAGCTATTATAGGAGGTGGAATAGGAGGTACTTCTGCTGCCTATTTCACACGTCAACTGTTTGGAGAGAGTGCATCGATAGATATTTACAATATAGAAGGAAAGGTCGGAGGTCGTACAGCTACTGTCCACATTGCTGGTAGGGACTATGAATGTGGAGGATCTATCATACATCCAAGTAACAAATACATGGTGCAATTTGTTGAACAACTAGGTAAGGCCATCGCCAGTGAAATTACCATATTTACTCCAGTAAACGTCCCTACTCTATTAAACGCCCCTCGGAAAATCTTGACGTCCCCATACAAATTTGGTAGAACAAAGTATGTATACATGTAGGTCACTTTTCTTGTCCTAAAATTTAAGTGAAATTAGTAAATGTTGTGAGGTCTATAGGATTGTAAACCATACAAATGTGACCTCTTTTTTTAAACTCATGTAAAATCAGCCGTTTTTGGCCAAAAATCCTGTCGATATTTCTTTTTCACAATTTTTCCAAACAAAATCCAGATTTTTGCAGAGTTTGGTGACATTTTAAGTTTATAAAATCTGCCCGTCGCCTAATGGACAAGGGCGTCCCCAGACCCTTTTCATTGGGGGGGTGTAAAGGTCATCAATTGCCGACAGAGCCATTTGTGCCGACAAAAATTTTTTTCGGCTCGCTTCGCTCGCCGGAATTCATACACGCATATTTCAGTATGGACTGTATGGTCAGGGGCGTCAATCAGTTTTCAGACATGGGGGGGGGGGGGGGGGGGGGGGGTAGGGGACACAAATTTGATAATGATAATTGAAATGTTAAATGAAACAGCGCGTAGCGCTGCTTTATTTAACTGTTTTGACAGGACTGTTTTGATAGGGGGGCACACAACCTCAAGCCATCTTGTTTATCTTAAATATTGAAACGTTGAAACTAATACAACGCGCGCAAAACTGTCCTGAAGCTTTCTTGAAGCGCGCAAAAATTGGCATTTCTAACACTTAAATAGTAAAGTATGACGTTTTGACGGTTTGATATTGCATAGTTACACATGTATCAAGTCCTGATCCAAGTCGTATGGTTTGAGGGCCATTTAAATGTTAAAACCTGTAGAAAATATGCGCGCGGAGCGCGCAAATTTTTTCAGTTTTTAAACTAAAATGGTCATTGAAAACTGTTTGGAAGCCTTCTGATACTATAAATTAAGCTTAAATATTGAAACTAATACGCGCAAAGCGCAAAAAGATTTTCAGTTTTTGAGCTAAAATGGTCATGGAAAACTTTCCTGAAGCCATCTTGTTCAGCTTGAATAATGAAACATTTAAACTAATACGCGCGAAGCGCGCAACATTTGGCATTTCTGAAACTTAAAGGGCCCAATATGACGTTTTTATCGTCCCCCATATAATATTTGGTTTTGGTTCGAGATCCATTATAATGTTGGCACCTGTAGAAAGAATGCGCGCGAAGCGCACAAAGATTTTCAGTTTTTAAACTAAAATGGTCATGGAACACTTTCCTGAAGCCATCTTGTTTTTGTTGAATAATGCTAACAAAACATGGTCAAATGTTCAGTATAGGCATGATAGGCCTACAGCCTGTATGTCCGACATCGACAAACATAGACCTATTATTATAGGCCTACCATTACGTGAGATATCGATTGTGCATAATTTGCATTGTTCAAGTCGAAGTTAGGACAGAGTCTACTTATAAGTTCTTACTTTGCATTGACATCTAAACGTTGGAGTTGGACTTACTTTTGTGATAGACTGATAGTACAATGAGAGCAATTGGCCTCAGTGGCGTAAGGGAGCAAATCAAAACTCGACCGCGCGGCAACCGCCGGTTCTGCCCTGTTGGACCGCATATCATTGTTTAGAACAATAGAAACCGGCTGCAACCGCACGGAACCCCACAGAACCGACGGTTGCCGGGCGGTCGAGTTTTGATGTGCTCCCTAACTAGACTTTTTCATTTGGGGAAAAAAAAGGGCAGTGACTTGAAATGGGGGGCTCTTAAGATTTGTGAGTAAAGGGATGCGCGCGTAGCGTGCGAAAATTTTCGACTTTACAGCTATTTTTGGACGATTGAACTACATTTTGGCTCTAAACAAGCTTGTACCAAAGAATATTTAATTTTGGAAAGACATATGCGCGCGTAGCGCGCAAATTTTTTTTCATATGTGTACTTTTGACCATTATAATTCCATGATTCCTTTCGTCAAATGAACCGACAGTGCCAAACTCAACCGACACGATGTAATTATTGGGAGGGGATTTGGTGTGTACTTTGTTTGTAAATTTCATTTACAGCCGTACTTGATTTCATTTGGGGGGGGCAAGCGGGGGGGCAAGGGTTCCAAGTGGGGGGCCTCCCGCCCGCCCCCCCCCCCCCCCCCCCCCCCCCCCCCCCGCTGGTTACGCCACTGATTGGCCTACATCAACTTAAATAATTATTGGCGAATTATTTAATATTTCGTAACCTATATGCCAACATGGCGACATTATGGACTTGAGTTGGCATTGACAAGACGACAATGAAATATGCCTAGTTAGTATAATTAAAGGGCAATACAGGTTCCACACATTGCCCGTTAGGCCTAGCCTAGGCCTATACTATTCCGACACAATTTTTTGCGTGTCTTGACAATGAGCAAAACAAAGACTTAGGCCTAGGCTGTTCATGTGCGCCGACACAAAATCTCATACAAATGGGCTCGTTCACAGTGCCTACAAATGCATATGCCTACATTGCCTTTGTTCATTTATGATTTGATTTGTGTTAACATAACATACATTATATGCCGACAAAACATTATCATTTGCGCATACGATAATTGTTATAGGGCTTTCTTCCCCTTTTCCTTTCTTTCTTTCCTCTTTCCTTTCTCTTTCTTTCTTTTTTCTTTCTTTTTTTCCTCTTTCCTTTCCCTTTTCCTTTCTTTCCTTCTTTCTTTCCCTTTTCCTTTCTCCCTTTTCTTCCCCCTTCCTTTGATTTGCCCACAGCACCATAATTTTGCCGACAGATTTGATGAATGGGGGGGGACACCCCCCCACACCCCCCCTCTGGGGACGCCCTTGCTAATGGACATAACATACTAAGGTCTCCTGGTTTTCATTAAGTACATATAAATTGTAATGTACTTTATGTGTACTTTACGAAAAAGGTACTTATTTGGAACCCAAATAAAGTATACTTTTCATAAAGTACACATTAAATGAACAAATCAAGTATATTCACTGTTAAGTATACTTTATGGGTACTTTATTATATTTTGTACTTTATTTTGGTTACAATAAAGTATACTTTATTTTCTGGCCAATAAAGTATACTTTTATTATTTGGTCAATAAAGTACATTTCTAACCATATTTGTACTTTAGTTAGGTTCCAATAAAGTATACTTTATTTTCTGGCCAATAAAGTACAGGTTCAATAAAACTGTCAAAGTTTTATTGAACCACCCTGTATACTTAATTATATGGTCAATAAAGTACATTTCTAGCCACAATCTGTACTTCATTTAGGTTCCAATAAAGTACACATAAAGTATACTTTTTGTAAAGTACTGTACTTTATTTGTATTTAATTACATTTTAGGGATCCAGTAAAGTATAATGTTAATACTTTAAAGTACACAGTAAATAACACATTATAATATACAAAACAGTGCAGGCACACAATACAAACAAAATATTTTTTATTTGGTACATTATATTACATTAAAATCAACCAACCAACCAACCAACCCACCCATCCACACCACCAACCAACTAACCCATCCGCCCACCCACCCATCCACCCACCTGACTGACAAAAATAGAAGGTTGTAACAGAAAACATCACTACATAACACTTGCTGCTTTCTATTCGGAGCAAATTTTACCAGATTTAAGCTAACGAATCCAATATACTTGTGACACTGTGTTCACACGTCGTATAACAATGCACAGTGTTTAGGTAAACAATGCTAAAATTGAACTGACACACTTATATTAATGACCTGGCAATGTTAAACTTGAACTGACACACTTGTACACAATTTGTACTTTATTTAGGTTCCAATAAAGTATACTTTATTTTCTGGCCAATAAAGTATATTTCTAGCCACAATTTGTACATTATTTAGGTTCCAATAAAGTATACTTTATTAATGGGTCAATAAAGTACATTTCTAGCAATAATTTGTACTTTATTAAGGTCCCAATAAAGTATACTTTATTTTCTGGCCAATAAAGTTTACTTTATTATTTAGTCAATAAAGTACAATTCTAGCCATAATTTGTACTTTATTTAGGTTCCAATAAAGTATACTTTATTTAGGTTCCAATAAAGTATACTTTATTTAGGTTCCAATAAAGTATACTTTATTTAGGTTCCAATAAAGTATACTTTATTTAGGTTCCACTGTTGGTTCCAATAAAGTATACTTTATTATTTGGTCAATAAAGTACATTTCTAGCCATAATTTGTACTTAATTTAGGTTCCAATAAACTATACTTTATTTTCTGGCCAATAAAGTATACTTTATTTAGGTAACAATAAAGTATACTTTCAAAAACAACCCTCAAAAACAACCCTAGAACACACAAATTCTCAAAATAAGGAAAAAGTGACCGTTGACAAGGAATTTCCTTGATCGTCTACAAATCATACATCAAATAATGACATAATAATAATGACAGTTTATAGTCATGAATTTGAACGTATATATAATACATTTTTAATACATTTTGGATATTCAACCGATCTTAGCGTGCAATATTTCATATTAAAGAAGATTAATTTTTCAACAACTTTATAATTTAATATTTTTAGGAGGATAATATTTTTAGAGTTAAAATCCCATTTGTTACCTGTATAGTTACTTTTTATGGCTGTACATAAAGTAGGCCTACACCTACCAAGCTATTTTTTAAAAAAAAGCTTAAGTTCAAATAAAGTACACATAAAGTACTCCTACTAAGTCCAAAACGTTTTAAAAAAGCTATGTCCAGATAAAGTATACATAAAGTGCACCTAGTACCAAGCCAAAAATGTTTTTAAAAAGCTAAGTCCAAATAAAGTATACATAAAGTACACATACCAAGCCAACTATTTTTTTGAAAAACTAAGTCCAAATAAAGTATACATAAAGTACACCACCAATTCAAAAATGTTTTAAAAAAGCCAAGTCCGAATAAAGTATACATTAAGTATACATACCAAGCCAAAAATGTTTCGAAATAAAGCTAAGTCCAAATAAAATATACATAAAGTACACCTTACATGTCCAAAAATAGTTATGTCCCAATAAAGTACATAAAAAGTACACTTTGTTTCTACAATGATCAAATAAAGTACACATAAAGTACACTAAATATCTATGTTGGTCAAATAAAGTACACATCAAGTATACTTTATGTACTTTATGTCCAGAAAGTACTAATAAATTACTAAAAAGTATACATAAAGTATACTTTATTTGTACTTTATGAATACCAGGGTCGCTGAGCAATTCTGGTAAATCCTGATAATTTGTTCTTCAAACATTTCCATTTCAGCCAGTGTCAACTTGCCAAAAGTCAAGACGGGTCCCTACATGTCGCAAGGCCCCAAACTACCTGAATCGCTGTAGTTGGCTTCAGTCCAACTCGTTCTTGACTGGTTCTATATTCCCGTAGCAGGGATCAATTTGTGTTTCATAATCCATTAGGGTGACATTGACATTTTACACGACTTATGATTGGCAAGTACTCTAGATGGGTTTTGTCAAGAGCCCAATCCTTTCTAAATATATTATCCCACAGTAAGGCGCTATGCAACATTGTATCACAATATGGGTATTTCTATTTGTGTTAATACTTGGTTTATCTGCCTCTGTACAGTGATGTCAAAGTGTTTCAGTAATCGAAACATAATTATCATCATGCACGCACATGATTCTTAATGCCTTAAATGCACAGCTGATGTATATAAATAAAAATGCTGGGCTGGAAATTCAATTTCTTTTCCAACCAGCCAGTCGGGCAGGTAACTAAAAAATCACCTGCCCAACAGAAATTCCACCAGCTAGTGTAACACACTTACCGTACACTGTAAGTTCAATAATGTTACCAGCTAGTTGGGCGGGTACTTTAGTATCTTCACCCGCCCTACGCAAAAGTTACCAGCTAGTTGGGCGGGTACTTTTGTATCTTCATCCGCCCTACGCAAAAGTTACCCGCTATGGGCAGGCGATTGGGTGTTATTTCCAAGCCTGTATATAATATTCATAATCAAAAACAAATCCACTCAAGCCTACACCCTGTGTCATGTACTGGAATCCACACACTGAAATCACTGCCCAGAGGTATCTAAAAACCATTTTTACACTTGCAGTATCTCTTCTGTGTTCTGAACCCAGGTCTGTCCAAACGTGCCAAGGCGTCAACCACCTCTGGATTTTATAACGGAGAAGAATTTGTGTTAATGGAGAGCGAATGGAGCGCCCTCACCATAGCGAAAATACTATGGCGATATGGATGGGATTTCATACAACTGTTTAGAGAGGTGGACGGATGGATGAAGAAATTTGAAAGGTATGGGATCCCTTCAGGGGTATGCGAATCAACTTGCCGATCTGAAGCTACTTTTAAGTTTAACTTTGGGGGTGCTCATATTTTTGGTGGCGCTGTTTGTCGTATGCTTTAGGTATATAGACTTAATTGAACTTTACAATGAATTGTTGGGAAAATTCCTTAAAAATTGTGAAGTTTTGAATGATAAAAAGTACGTGCTGGGCGGTCTTTTCAAGCCTGAAATATGTGATACTTTACATTTCATTGTTTATTTTATGTACTTGAATTCATTTTCTCACTTTGCACCATACCGTCATTGTTTTTACGTCTATTATTTCCTTGCATTCCGATGTTGTTAGCTTATTTTTTTTCGTCATAATAAAGTGGCACACTTGCAAATCTATGTATGTGCAGTATGGGACTTTCCTATCCTAAATTTAATAGTATCCCTGATATCTCTCCCAAACAAACTATTTTAGGAACATTTTGAAAATATCACCTCTATTTTGTAAATTTTACAAAGTTTTCATTCAAAGATGCATTATTTTTAATTGTGCAAATTTGTCACTCTGAAGACCTCCTTTTTGTCACGCCCGATATATATAAGGATGAGACTATGTACTCGCTATTTCTGTCCGTCCGGCATCCGGCAAATGGCTTGTGTAACAGTTATGAAGCGTAACTTATAAATTCGGGAACAAAATATGCCAGTGGCGTAGCTAGGTTTGAGAAACTTGACAGCAGAGCAGGGGGGGGGGGGGGGGGGCATGATGTGTCTCCCTTGATAAATGACAGTGCCAATCTCAACCGACACAACTCAAATATGGGGTGGAGGGGGGGTTGTGGCGTGTCACCCTTAATAACCGACAGTGCCAATCTCAACCGACACAACTCAAATATGGGGGTGGGGGGAGGGGTTGTGACGTGTCACCCTTGATAACCGACAGTGCCAATCTCAACCGACACGACTCAAATATGGAGGGGGGGGGGGGGGAGTTGTGATTGGGAGGGATATTTTGCTTTTTTATAAACAAATATATGAACAAGTTATTGGAAACTCGACTTGCTTCCCAGAAAATAAATATTGTTTTTCCAACCCTGATTTGAATAGAACATTTTTATATTTTATATATTTTTATTTTTAATTTCATATGGCTACTTATATAACTTTCATTAAAAGTTCTCCCCGCCCACCCTGATATCTTATTTAAACCTAACATGAAAACTAATTGTTAATTTTATGTTGAAGTATTTTGATATTAAATATAACATTTTACATTGTTTTGCCCCTGCTAGAATCTACACATTTCAGAATGAAGGTAAAGCATACCAGACTGTAGATGAGCTTGTATCTGCTATGGGAGGAGAAGACTTTGTCAACGCGACTACTGATCGATTGCTACCTATGCTGAAGGAACACGGATACTCACAGAGATTTATTACCGAGTTAGTAGCCGCGGCAACAAGAGTCAATTATGGACAGTACGAGGACATGAACGCTTTTGCAGGTATGTAGAATTTGCGTTTGTCGGGAGTGCTTAGTGGCCAAAAAAAGGTGTTGTGTTGCCCTCAAGCGCTAAACATTTAGAATTGGGTCAAGTTTTTAGTTTTTGTTGGCGCAGTGGACACTGGCTAGGACGGGAGGGTCCCCATGGTCGCCTGTGAGCGCCAGACAGAGTGCCGCGCTTGTTTTCACTCTGCTGCGATCAAGCCAGCACTTGCATCGCGCTGAAAGAGTAGCACAATATGAATAACATGCAAGAAATGCGCAGAGAACTGTTAAATCGTTAAAACAAGGTAACTCTTAGTATGTTCCTATCCCGCTTATCACATTTTCATTGCGCTGTTAGTACGACCTTTCGTTCCTACTTTCAAGTCTCACTTGGATAAATATCAGTATAACAGGTGATTGGTATTGTACTCCATCCATGCATGTTTTCTTTTGGAGGATGATTTGAAATTAACTAATGGCCCGCCGTGCAATCGCCCTATTCGCCCTGTACACGGTCCGCCATTTGTGAGGAGAGCCTATAACTGGTACTACAGGGTGACCCCCAAAAATGTTAACACTCAGGGCACATAAGATATCTTAAAAGGACAGGAACACATGGGTCTAATCTTGATGTAGTATGAAAGCTGAGTAAATAAGCTTTCATTTGCATTTTATTGCGTTCCAATTGGTTATTTAGAACGGGAGATATGCTTCAGCAAACATGAGGAAACAAAATCAGCTTGGTCCAATCCTCTCAGTATGAAAGTAAAGCTTTTTAAAATGCACGAAGCAAGAAGCAACATGATTAAGTCATTAACTGAGAGGATTGGACCAAGCCGATTTTGCTTCCTCATGTTTGCTGAAGCATATCTCCCGTTCTAAATAACCAATTGGAACGCAATAAAATGCAAATGAAAGCTTATTTACTCAGCTTTTATACTACATCAAGATTAGACCCGTGTGTTTCTGTCCTTTTAAGATATCTTATGTGCCCGGAGTGTTAACATTTTTTGGGGTCACCCTGTAGTTTGACTCTCAATGATGCAACATCTGATTCCAGTAAGGAGCCTCTCCTCTCAAATGGTGAATCCGTGCAAAGAGCAAATAAAAAGAGCCTCCCCTGTGCTCAGTCATAGAAACCATGGTAAAAGCCCCAAAGGCAAGGCTTTCAGCACCGAAAGGCAGAGAGGAGGAGAAGAGGAAGGCAGTCTGCTCCACCCCACTGAATCCTATGCAGAGAACAAGATTGAGTTCTTGCTGCGACCTCAAGTAGCTGCTGTGACCTCAAGTAGCTGCTGCGACCTCAAATAGCTGCTGCGACCTCAAGTAGCTGCTGCGACATCAAGTATAGCTGCTGCGACATCAAGTAGCTGCTGCGACCTCAAGTAGCTGCTGCGACCTCAAGTAGGTTGTATGCATCCTTGCTACGTCAACGGGATGCTCACATCGCTGCCACGCCGCACTGAGTCATTACAGCGCCCTGGCCAGAACGCCGAACTTCCACTCTTGATTTGTGCATGCGCAAAACCAGCGTGGTGCACTGGAGCTCAAGGGCGACCATGGGGATCCTCTTCCGCCCTAGCCAGTGCCCACTGCATCACCAATGGGACCTTGACGCGTTTAACTTTGTGTTTTGATAATTTGTCAGCGTAGTGCATGTGCCGGCCTGATATTATGTTCCCATCAATTTTGACATTTCGCCGGTAATAAATCTTCGAAGATTTTGTCAACCGCTGACTAAGTGGTCCATTTTCAGGGTTATGAAGGTTAGTTTATGCCCTTGGGGCATCATTATATCCTTTACAGTCTTTTAATTGGACCACATAGTGGGAAATACCCTGCTAACACACAACGTTCTTAAAACGTTCTTAGAACGTTTAAAACGTTCTTAGAACGTTTTTAGAACGTTGTGTGTTAGCAGGGTAGACACATTCTTAGATGATTTATTACCGGCGAAATGTCAAATCACTGGTCCAAAAGTGGTAAGGGACTGGGAACATACTGGATCGCAGCAGAATGTGAAAGTGACGTTGATTTAAAAAGTGACAATTTCTGACAATCAGTTTTCTGTGCTCTTCCTGTGTGTTATTCATTATATATTGATATTTTACAAGCTCTGGCCTCTTGACAGCCAAAACAAAAGCCAAGAAAATAAGATATACACTGTCATAACATGTAAGAAGGTGACTTCAAATCAGTATTGAGTCATATGCACAGCATTTCTGTGCCAAAAAAAGGCAACATTCTTCTTTGATCACACAGAATATTCGGTGGATTTTCCATCAAATTTAAATGATTTTTAAGATTTTAATGTAAACCAAATTTGTGTTGATAAAAGTGTATACTTACTTTAAGTATACTGTATTCTCAAGATTAGATCAGGTAACACTAATTAATATAACATTTTTCTGAGATTTATTGTACCATTTTGTACCATTTTCCTTGATACAGGTATGGTATCCCTGGCAGGAGTCCAGCCTGGCCTGTGGGCAGTGCATGATGGGAACAATAAAGTCAGTCAGGCACTACTCAAAGAATCAAAAGCTACATTGCACAAGTCCCTCGTTATGAGCGTTGAGCTGAATACCACAGCTGGACCAAGAGAAACCTTTAACATCCACTCAGTACCATGGCAACAAACCTACAAAGAATCTCAAGAACATCCAAAGGATACGGTGGAGTATGACATCGTGATCATTGCCATACCTCAGCACGGCGCTCCTCCGAGACAGCACCCTATCAACTTTGCCGGGTTTGACTCGACGACTTCTCACGTTCCCAAAGGACCGTTTCCCGGGGAGTATCGTCGAACCGTCGCTAATTTTATAAACGGCACTCCACGAGCGGAAACATTTGGTTTTGAGAACCCCAAATCCTTGCCGGAGTCGATCTTGACGACTGTAGAACCTGAGTTGAGATATAGAAGTTTGGCAAAGAACTTTCCGGTAGATATAACGCCAGAGGAAGCGGAGTCCAAGGATAAATTTGTCTATAAGGTTTTTGCTTCAGATGTTCTGAGTAAAGAACAACTGGATGCATTATTTGTAGAATATTCAGAGGTGACGTACTGCGACTGGTTAGCTTATCCCTTTTATGGGACGACAGATAAAATCCCACCGTTTGAACTTTATCCTGGAGTTTATTATGTGAACGGTATCGAATGGGCTGCAAGTGCACTAGAAATGTCTGTCATTGGAAGTAGAAATGTGGTGCTTCTTGCTCATCAGAACTGGACAGGTCAAGGGTCAGAAGACTCAAAAGAAAAGTTAAAAGACGATTCAAAGTTTGAAGACAAAACAGAGTTATAGTGTCAAATTCATTCCCGATAGTGGTTAGATTTAAACAAATGTTATCCTTTTGAGGGCGTTCATCACCTATTCAGCCCCATAGACGTTATGCTTTGTAGGCCGTGTTCAAATCGCTGTAATTTGAGTTAGCTCGCGAAGAATTCTATGAAATTTTGATATGTTTTAACACAATCTGTATTTTATAACATATTATCTGAAACTCAACCTGGGTCATCAGGTAGATTTTTTGCTAGAAGCTGGCACGTGAGAGTGTACTGATTTTGTTACTTGTAAGTCGGCTTTTACCCGTGCATGCAACGTGCATGTAAATCGGACCGTAAAATTATGTTTCAGTTAAAATCACGTATTTTCTTTTTAAAACATTAAATATACATTCTTAGAAATACGCAGAACACAAATTTGACACAAAAACAATAATGGTTAGTTTCATTTGCTACCATTCTTTCCGGCAAATAGGAACTATTATCGTACTCAACTTTGCCGGAAGTGCAACGCATCACCGAATTAGTGGTGTACGCCCTTGAGAGCCATATTTCATTAACTTATGTTCAATATTTGATTCAATTTATAATGACACCATCATTCATGAGAAGTGAGATGCTGTGCTGTTTATGCATGTACCTGATTGTGACTGATATAATAATAAAGATAAAATAATATGGTCGTCAATTTAGGGGCACGGCCACTTTGGCCTTAAAAATAACACATTTCGAAGGGCATCGAGGCCATGTTCTGGGGCACCGAGGCCAAACCAATATTGGACTGAAAGGGCACCAAGGCCATTTTATATTACATTATTTATACCATAATTTTACATGTAAACTTCACTAGGACTTTTATTAAATACTTTACAGCATGAAACGAGACAGTCTGTTTATTTTGTCAATCAACATATTTCAATACTGTATCATTGTCATGTTGTGAATTTGTGATATGTACGTTGCTGTTGGAAAGCAGAGCAGTGAGCAATTGCATAGCTAGAGACAATGTGGATACATGTTTAAAACAATAGATAGATGAAAACTTTACACCTCGAATGGACTGTCACATCGTCATTTTTGTAAAATGTTAAAGCACATTGCACCTTTCAAAATCGGATGAACTTGGAATAATTTGATCAAAGTTAAGTTTATCGGAACCCCTAACCGCGAGCCAAAAGGGCACACGGCCACTGTTAAAAATAGGGCACGGCCATTATGGCCGTGATTTTTTTACTGATTCGAGGGCATCGCGGCCAGATGCGAGGGCTTCGCGGCAATGGCCGCGATGTAATTTGAGCCCTGGTGATGGGGCATTCCTTGACCAAGATTTGTACTTTCGAACCCTGGAGCATTGGGTGAGACGGATAATGACCCATAAATAGGGTCATTGGGTGATAGGTTGCAAAGATTGTCCTAAAAAGGAGTCTTTGGGTGAGGGATTTGCCATAGCAGCCCTTTTATGGCAAAAGAATGTATCTTACATGTAGTTTTTTAACAGTATACTTCCTTTTAACATGATCAAAGTTAGTTTTTTTCTCCATAAATCATGAAGTGGTAAAAGGCAGCATATTACTTTTATTGTCTTTACAAGTTGCAAGTGAGGATTATTGAACCAAGTTAACACAATCCATGTTAAAAGGAAGTATATCATTAGGAAAGTACATATAAGATAAATCCTTTTTCCATAAAAGGACTGATAGTGTCTTAGCAAATGGGTCTTTCAGTCATAAATGTGCAATGTTTTCAAAAATATGGGTCGTTTGGTGAGAGAGTGCTTAAATTTCCAAATCACATGTGGTGACTGTGGTCATTGGGTGAGAATGGTAAATCTTCAAAAAAGAGCATCGCAACTCTGTAAGATTATTTTTACATTTTACTGGAATCATTACCAGTGCCCTACCCAGGGGGGGGGCCTGAAATATCCCTGTCGGTAAAAACGATAAACGACCCTCCGGCGGTAGATTTGCGATTTTGACCATGCTTTTTTGTTGTTGCCAGTTATCCGGACAATTTCATCTCTACCACCCCCCCCCCCCACCACTTATCAGGATTTCAGCTTCTGACGGGAAAAAAGATGGTGCAAGTTTTACAATTTTTTTTGGGAGTCTGTAAAAAAAATTGTAGGTACATCATGCCTTTCGTTGGTACAATTATGGATGTCCCCCCCCCCCCAGTTTCCAAAAGCTGGGTACGCCACTGATCATTACTTACATTTTATCTAAAAGATGTGCAATTGTAAACTTTGCTTGCTTTACACATTAGTAATTACAAAACAATGTATAAAACATGGGTTTCATGAGATATGTATTTTTTTATCACATTAAATAAATGTGTAAATACATGGAGAAAAGAGTGCATAATTTCTGTGTTATCATCAACTGATTTCTGTATTAATTCATGCCACAGTGATGCCTCGAACATTAAATCTTTAACATGATAGTCACTTTATGAGTTTTCTTTATGCGCAACCTTCAGAATAGTCAACCAGATAGTCTATAGCAGAAATTAAACTTTTGGAGACACTTGGAATCCTCCATAAACTGCTCAAAAAATGTTCGAAAATTTATTTTCAATCGCCAAGTTTTCACATTTTTCGTGATATATTCATATTGTCTTTCATATCAATTAAAAGCTGATGTGTTCCTCGTTCCAACGCTTCTTTTTTCGTAGCAATCACCTGTTTCAGTGCTTAGCCACCTGCTTGTGAATGTGGGGAGGTCTGGCCCAGGTCTCATTAAAAATGTGCCAAATTCACCACTATGTCGTGCTCAAGGTATGAAATACAATATGAATATTTACAAAATATTTGATAAATTGATGATTGAAAACAAATTTCCGAACTTTTTTTGAGCAGTTTATATTGAATATCTCTTAGCAAATATGACTTCTGCAGTTTCCTTATGGGGAGGGTTAAGCTTAATGGTTGTCTCAGTCTGCTTTTAGCTAATGAGAAAGCATATTTTTCAGATCAAATCAGTCACTATTTGTTATGGTCTGTTAAAGAGATACACATCTTGCATTGCGTTAAGGATTTTTATTTTTGAATTTGATTAGTTACGGGAACCAAAAAATAAATGATTATGTAATAATGTGAAAATATTGAAATCTATGAAAACATGTAATATGAAAATATTGAAAACATTTAATATGTGAAAATATTGAAAATTATGAAAACATGTAATATGAAAATATTGAAAATCATGAAAACATGTATGTGAAAATATTGAATATTATGTGAAAATATTGTGAAAATATTGTGAAAATATTGAAAATTATGAAAACATATGTAATATGTGAGCATGTATGAAATTTATGAAAACATGTAATATGAAAATATTGAAAACATGTAATATGTGAACATCTTGAAAATTATGAAACATGTAATATGAAAATATGGAAAATTATGAAGACATGTAGTATGTGAAAATATTGAATATTATGTGAAAATATTGTGAAAATTATGAAAACATGTAATATGTGAGAATGTATGAAAATGTATGAAAATATGTGAAGAGAGGATAATAAACAAAAGATAAAAAATTAAAAAAAGGATTAGGGACTCTACTAAATTTTTTGAATAGAATGAAGTTGCAGTGTATTAAAGTAGCAAGGATTCCATTCCTTAGATGAATATCAGTATCTTGCTTTACCAAACTCATATTTACATTTTATGGAGAAGAACCTTTAAAAATGGTGACTATTTGTGAAATATTTGCCAAAAAATGCCAAAAAATGTTGATTTTTTTCTTATGCATTAAACAAATCTCAACATTGCTGAGACAGAGTTGCAAATTCTTCTATAGACCTTTTTTGCCACTAATAGTAATAAGGAATATATTAGATAAACGTTAACCAGGGGGGGGGGGGGGGTGGTACTTATAATTGATATGAGGTTAAGGGGATGTGCCACCAAATAGGGTCCCATTTTTCACCGTCTGGTAAATGAATTACCCCTTTTCATAGCCAGTTTTGGTAAATGTATGGGTCTAAATTTTAGACTCTAAAACCCTTAATTTTGCTGTTTTTCACGGAAATTTGAGCAAAATCGGTCAAATATAAAGGACAATTATGGGTTTCCTGTAAACATATGAGTCCATTTCCCCCCAAAATTGGTAAATGTTTGGGTCAATTTTTATCTTGCTAGCAGCACATCCCTACCAAAATAATATCTGAGTACCCCCCTCCCCGGATATTAGATAACCTTACTGATACATTTGGACTTCAAGGAGAGAAGCGGAATAATCCCTTGGCACATGTTTATTGACAGAATCCATTATTCTTTCCAGACACCTGTAGACCCCCAAAAGGCTTCCAAATCTTTAAAAATCAAAATGTTGGATAAAATCAACCAGTTGTAAAGTCATCACTGGCCACACAGATTTGAATCCTGGTAGAGGAGGCGCGTCGCAACCTGGGCGGCCATGGCCGCCCCACTTTTTGTCAAAGGAAAAAAAAAAAAAAAGGGGAAAAAAAGAGAAGAAACGGGTGAAAGGGATTGCTTTTCAATAAAATGTTGGTCAAAAGTACACACCAAATCACACCAAATGGGTTCGAAAATTGAAGAAGAAAAAAATCCAATTCTGAGAAGGGCACATCCCTCCTTAGACTCCCCCTTGTTCGAGCTTTTAAACCATGTATACTTAAATCAAGAATATATCAGTTATGCTCAACTTGTTTCGTGCATTGATAGAAACAAAATATTTATTGGAAATGAAGAGGTGGCTTTTTGATAATTTTTTTGGTCAAAAGTATACACCAGATCGCACCAAATGAGTTCACAAATTGAAAAAAATCTACTTCTCAGGGGGGCACATCCCCCTCAGACACACCCCTGTCCAGTCCGAGCATAGCTCGGAGGGCACTAGTGCTGCGCACCGCTTAGATGGTATCAGCTCACTTTTTAGTAACTTGCTACGCCCACGGGCAGAGCCAATGTCCCTCGTCCTTGGTTGAACTTCCTGATAGTTTCAGCCTAAAACATATCTCCTAAAACCATTCCCTATAAGGGCTATGTTGTAGATTTGTATGATGGTCTGTGAAAAGAACAATAATAATAATAATGCCAAAGAATGAAATTATGAGAAAATGCAATTTCTCCCTCCTAAATAGAACCAATGCATGGTATTGTCACAAGGTATAGGTGTGTTAGGGAGTGTTCATTAATACTTTTGTGGGCGGCGGGGGGCTGGAAAAATATAGGGGGGCCCAAAAAGTGTTGATACTCTGTAAAGGGGGGGGGGGGGGGGTGTCAAAAAAGTTTTTGAAAACCCCAACAGAGGTGGGGGGGGGGGGGGGGGGGGGCGGTCAAAAAAGTTTAAACACTTATTAGTTTCAAAAATTTTCTGGGGGCTT
>CM069455.1:64470568-64508949 GCA_035610835.1 Ophiura sarsii
CCATCTGGTAAATTAATGAACCCTTTTCTAAGCCACTTTTGGTAAATTTATGGGTCTAAAATCCTCAATGTTGCTGTTTTTCACAGAAATTTTAGCAAAACCGGTCAAATATATAGGAAAATTATGGGTCTCTGGTTAACACATGGGTCCATTTTCACATATAAAGTGGTAAATGTTTGGGTCAATTTTCATTTTGCTGGCAGCTCATCTGTACCAAAAATATATATCTGAGTACCCCCCCCCCCCCCCCCCTCCAGAGGGTCAGTTTTAAAAAAATAAATATTGTGAGACATGGGTCCTGGTTTTGTGAGAAATCTTTAGATACAGGTCTTGGTATAACTAGGAGATCCTTAGAAAGGGGATAAATGGCTTGTGTTTTGAGGTACCTGTCCGTGGTAATATGGCAGTTAAAAATAGGTAAGGATGTCAACCCTGGAGCCTCCTTCCCCATCCAAACACAATCCAAGACCCCCCACCCCCACACAATTTTAACTATCTGTGCCTGTTTAAAATATGGGTATTGCCACCAAAATGAAATTAATTGGACTAAAATGACTGGCACCCTGGATTTCAGCCTTTTCTTCATTTTCTTCTCTAAAAATGTGATCCGTGTGGAAAGTCATCAGTTTATCCGGTGTTCGAATGCGCCCTAAACAAAGTTGCACGCGCATGTGTTGTGCATAAAATGCAAGAGAGTGTGTGTGTGTGCGCTATTAAGAATGCAGTTATTCGAAGCAGGAAGTTGGGAAATTTGTTTTTTGATTAAAATCAATCTAACAAAAAGCTTATATAAATGATAAAAATAAGCAAAAAAACAATAAATAAAAATGAAAATTAGGTCTAAATACAGTTTGTAGCTGTTTTGCTTATATATACTTTGGTCTCATAGTAAATGTACAGGCTGTACCGTATGTGGAGTCATGCATGGTTGCCACATTAGCCATACAGGATGAAACCAACATACGAACGTATAGCAAAACAGCTACAAACTACTACTGTAAAACAACTTAATAGAGGGTATGCAATGAACCAACCGGAACGATATAACAATGGATTGGGCAGCCATCATGGAGGTATAGGCTAGTCACGTATTTGGATTGACAATTGAATTTCCCGCTCCATGTGCTCTGAACTGATCAAATGATATTGTTCCGTGGAATCCATCTTAGGCACAGTTCAAATGAGGACATAGTGACGTAGCATTGCATACTCTCTATATAGCGAATTATCATGTAGTCAACTTTTTGCAGCAATTTAATTTCACTAATTTGCATCGTCTTCCTAACTATTATAAATTATATTATTGGCGGCAATTTAATTTGGCGAATTGGGTCTCCAAGCGAAATTGTTGTTTTACAGTATATTTCATTCTCTGATTTTAATATTATTTGCCAACAGGTGGTGCTCAGACAAAAGGCAAGAAGACACAAAGAAGATGATGATGAAGACAGCAGTAATCTCTCTTAACCCTAACCCCCTGAGTGCTAATAAAACTACTTCTTGGTCCATCTCCGAGCGCCTACGCCGCCGGTTTTCGATGACATCATATGGTGAGCCTATATAGTGAGCGCGGTATACTGCATGAAGGAGTAGCTGAGGGCCGTGGCTTATTGGTGGGACATAGGGCAGGAGCGTCCCAGGATTGACTCCCGGCAGGTTCCCAGCAATTTAGTTTGTGTTTTTTCTAGCAGGTGGCTAGTATTGAGGGCACAATTTATCTTAAAAACTGGTAATTTTTTAATCGAGCGATTACATTTTCAAGCTTTGCCGACTTTCAGCTATTTCGCTTGTTTTTAAATTCACAATTTTAAAGTTCATTACATAGAGTTCATTACATAAATATGTTTGCATGTTCTTATTTTCGTGGTAGTTGCTTGGAGCGCAAAAATTGATGTAGCTCGAAAATTTCCACCTTACAGTTTTGCTAATCTGTATACAAAATTACAGTATGTAAATAAAGACAGTATATGTAAATAAACATTCAATGAACCTTTGGATGAAACAGAGCGTAGTGATACGAAATGCAATAAAGGAAATGCTTTAAACCGCTTTCCGCCACTTTATACAACACTCTCACCTCTGATCGAGCACAAGGAGAACTATTTTGAAACGAAATATACAAAATCATATACATATAAATAAATTGAAGAAAAAATCATTGTAACTTATTAATTTTATCAATGCAGTAATTGTTTTCACATAAAGGGAAGCACACAACCCTACATTCCATTCCGTACATGTAGAGAAAAAAAATTGAAGTTTGTTTTTAAATTCGCGATTTGAAAGTTCATTACATAGACTTAGACAGAAAATAAATATGTTTTTATTTTAGCTGCTTGGGATGATTAATGTAGCTTGAATATGTCCACGTTTTAATTTTTGCTATTCTGTATATCATTGTTTTTCCACATTATATTTTGCTATTCTGTATATCATTGTATATAAAATGATTTTATATAAAATCATATATCTAAATTGAAGAAATATTCATCTTATTTATCAATGCAGTAATTGTTTTCACATAAGGAGACGTAGGGTCGGTCAGGTTCTCTTTTCTTTTTTGTTACCTAAATGTGACCTAAATCTGAAAAAAAACAGGATTTTGTGTAAATCGAATAAGCATGATAAGGAGGGGGAAATAACATATTTCATAATAGGTTGCCAATCATGACCAAGAAATGGATCAAATTCAAAACCTGATTCTACCTTTATCTTTTCTTCCCCTGTTTTTCATTCTCTTTCTATAAGTCCTGGATGTTTGAACATCCCAAAACATACCTTTGGCTACCTACACCTGTGCACATTGATTGTCATAATGTTATTACACTGTATATATGTGTACTGTCGCGGCAAAAGGGTGCAGTTGTCGGTAAAATGCATTTTGCGACATTGATGGAATTAGGGATGAAAAAAATAAATAAAATAAAAAATATGGACAATTTTACAGTAATTACAGGGGGCGGGGATTTCTTCTACATCTTCATAAATTGACACCTCATTAACATTCAGTAGAACATTTTGAAATTATGATCCTTTCAACAAAAGGTGATGAACAAATTGTGGCACTAAATCATATCTTCTATGAGATTTCAGTACTTGTTGAGTTCCAGCTCAAATATCGCTCATCCAGTTAAGGCCCAACAAACTCATCCAGTTAAGGCCCAACAAAATAATTGTTTGTTTGTCCACGTCCGACTGACCGTGTACTACAGTCCTGATTATGTAAGTAACTTGTTTCTACTTTTTCTTCTTCAAAAATTTACTTTTTTTCTTCTTCAAGGTCACGTGTATGACCTTAATTGACCCCTCATGTGACCCCATACCATGTAGTATTATGTGTGTTATTTTAGGTCACATGTGGGTCATCCAAAAGATTTGACACGGTTCAGAATTTGGCGTGCTGGCTAGGACTGGGCTATGACAACCACTAGCAAAAAATAACAAATCCGACCAACCGACCTTACCTTTAGACAAACAAAACAAATCCTGTATTTGGCCTAGTAACATTACATATGTTTGTCCATACTCAATGAACCATTTAGCCGTGCATTCCTCTTTGCTTCCAACAGAGCAGTGTACAAAGCAAATCAATCCTATAGAAAATATGATTTAGTGCAATTTTTGTTTGTCATGTCTTGTCATGTTAATAATATCAAATGATCATAACATTTTGTGAATAATGTGACAAATATGAAAAATGTCCGAAACGGTGATATATACAAGTCATAGTTTTTAAATGAAATGGCATAGGGGAATATGGGGCAACTGGACCGTGGGGCAACTGGACCGAAATGAAGGATTTTGTAATTGTATGGGCATACTGCTTTCTTTTGAACAATACGACTTTTGTTGATACTTGACATATATCTTTACCTTCTATAATCCAAAACATTTGGAACTTTTGGTATTTACACATGTGATTTTTCTCCATATCTTTGAAGCTAACTCCTTGAGTGACTGATTGAAAATTCACAGATAGTATGGGTGATATATGACGATGGGTTTAGATCCTGTTTAATGTACTTTATATGATTGACAGATATGCAACAGTAAATATATACATGCAGTACAGTCGTCTTAAGATACTAGGTGCATATTGTATTTGATGGGTGCTATATTGTGTGTGCTTAGGAACTTTCAGAAATATGATTAAAACCATAGGTTGTGGTTGAAATGACCGTAAAATGGCGCATACTGCTAATTTAGGGCATTGGTTGTTTGGATTTCCGATCAATATTATCATTTAAAGAATGCTTCAACTTAAATCATTATCACGGGTATTCATTTGGTAGAGTTATTAGTTCATGAATTTGCAAATAACGAAGTACACCATTTCTTACTTATCTAAAGACACTCGTCTACTTGTAGGACCCGAACGCCGTAATATTTGCGAATTCAAAGATACTCACTGGCTACAGAAATATGTGTAATGGCTAAAAACAAAAATGCAGTTTTGCCTTTTTTTCTGAAATGTATTGGAATTATTGATTATTATGACAAATGGTGGTATGTTTTAAAACATTTTGGCGTAAAATGTATTACGTCACAGGCGTGTTTTAATAACGTTTCATCTCGACAAAGTGCTACGTCATTTGTTGGGGTAAGTGGACCGAAGGGGTGTGGGGTAACTGGACCGCCTGCAAAAACTTAATCAAAATTGTAAAATTAATTTTGAAAATGAGTTGTTAGTGTCAATAAAACATTACTCGGTATTGAAATGTGAATAGAATATGAAATAATTCACATTCTTTCAAGTTCTTAGACATTTTGGGGCATTTCGGGTCTAATACCACTATTTCTGATATTGAAGGATTACAATATGACATGAAATTGCTTTAGAATGGTTTAAAACCTCGGTATTATGAATTACATCTTTATTATATTTTGAATGGTGTCTGTAAAGGTATTTGCTATGACGAAATATCATGATTTATGTATTTTATCCACTGCTTTTTGTGTATATCAACCGTTGGGTCATCATTGTCATATTGACTAACTTCCCCTGTAACATGAAAAGCTGGCTAAATATCAAGATGGTTTATTATAAGTACTAAATGATGATTATATGAAGTAAATAAAATCATTAAAGAAAGGGGTATATAGACAAATGTATGGGGCGTCTGAATATCACAACCATGTAACCATTTAACTAGGTTCATACGGTTTTATCTATAAACGTGCAGTCGAAAATTGCGCTTGCTTTGTACACCATTAGTATTAGGCCAAACAAAATAAATGGTTCGTCTCAAAGCTTGCGCGCGCATTGGTTTTAAAATGCCAAAATACCGCGTCTGAAATGCAGAAAATTGTAAAAAAAAATTTTTTTTTTCCATACAAATTTTTATTTCGAGTTTTTATTAAAAATATCGGCAGATTTTCCTCTTCTCAAACTTTTACATGACTCAGTTCTTCAAAAAACGCTGCACAATTGTTCGTATACACAACTACATCACAATATTCATTTCAAATAGAAAAAAAAAATATCAGAAAGTGTCAACAGTTGCAAATAGTAAGAGTAAAAATTGCAACACAAATAAAAAAATGTAAAAAAAAAAAAAATGGAAGACAAAAAACAGCGCGCGTCGCCCGATTTTGAAGCCTTCGCAAGCTTTGAGACAAACTTTTTTTTTTGTTTGGCCTTACTGCTTTTTACACGTTAACCACGAAAACTGTATAAAACATGGGTTTCATGAGACCTGTATCATTGTTACACGTTAAATAATATGGAAATGAGTTTGTAAAGAAAATACTGCTTAGTTACCGTGTTGTCAATCAATGATTTCTGTGTATTCTAACCGTTGGAACATATAGGTCCAGTTGCCCCAACGATGGGGTAACTGGACCGTCCCAAGTAAAGTTTTTAGTTAGTGGTAATTGGCCTTTTGTTTGGATATTTTTTAACATTGATTATATGTTATATGTAAACAGTTACATGGGTGATATTTTCATAGCAATTCCATAAATATTTACACGAGCTTTAAGCTTTTATATCATGAAACATGCTTAACCGGTCCAGTTGCCCCATCCTCCCCTAATAGCAACTGGTCAGAAAATGTTTGTGTTATTTAGGGATTTTAAAATCATGTCTCAACGTATGTGTATCACCAATCTACAACGATGTACGCGTCGTCTACATGGTTTATTTCACGAGGGCTATGCCTGAGTGAGAAATAAACCATGCAGAACGCAAGTTGTAGATTGATGATGCACATACAGTGAAACATGATTTAATCCCTTTCAACAACGACTTTTGTATCTTCACCCGCTCGACGCTAGAGTTACCCACTATGGGCACTGGGCAGGCGGACAGGTCCAGGCATGATGATAAAATAATAGTCAAGTTCCTTTTAGCTTCAAAAATCGATCCAAAACATCACACTGCGGCTGCGTCTGTGTGGCGCGTAACACATTGTCTGCATAGTGCGGTTCGATCGACGTGTTGGTTGCCCATAGCAGCGTGATTTATCTCAAATTAACAATGCTTTGCTACCTATAATTGTATATAGAAATCAAAACTCATCCCAATTTAAAATCAATTTAGACATTTATGAGTGCAGTAATTGTGCAGGTTTACAAAGACAAGAGGCACATTTTCAATTTGGATTGTGTCATGTATGAATTAGGTAGGGTCACGTGTTTTGTTTCTCAACAAATTAGACAAATCAATTCACTTGCACTAATGTTGATATGCTCACAATAGCGCCTACCTTGCCAGATAATGTCATTGTTCACACCTCAACATCAGCATGTGTGCATCAATTGTTCCTATTTCTTGTGAAATAACACCTATGCATTTATTGACCAATTGTTACATTCTGGATGCCTGCATGGTAATTATGAGCGTGTTTCTGCTGGGCAAGTTACCGCTAATAAACGCTAAGTTTACCCAGTAGAAACAGGCAGAACCGGGCAATAATCGGGTTTTTTGGTAATCCCAAAATCCTTCACAAAGCAGGTTTGGAACCAGCAATAATCGGCAATAAACCCAGTAGAAACAGAAAGGTGATTGTTAGCGGTTTGCGCCGTGAACCGTGTCATGCTGGGTTATACACATTATTGTGAAGCAATCTTTTTCAGGTGCGGTGGCATTGTTTGGGATTACAAAAGGTCACATGTCGTGGCCCATCGACTAGGATCGATAAATTTAGCGGTAACTTTTCGCGAGTAGAAACAGGGGGGATTAAAAACTGACCGATTGAAACTTAGTGTTTATTAGCGTTTACTTTTTGCAGTGCACACCAGCAGAAACACGCTCATAATCTATACCATGCATGCATGTGGGTGTTATAATATTAGCCCATTTTAAGTTACCCAGAATATACATTCTATCATCAAATAATTCTATAAAGGTTTTCAAGCAGATAAGAAACTAAAAGATACCTTCAGAAATGAATTTATTAAAGAACAAGACGAGGTTTTTAAATAAAAACGGACATCTCAGGTCGAGTCGGTCAGTCGGTTTTTTTTCCCTAGAAAATGCCAGTAATTTTTTTTTTTAAATATCTGTAAACGTTTTGCCGTTTTGGGTGTTGGTATTCATTTGCACATGAACTTTTTCTTTAAGATTTCTTTAAAAAATGTGTCTGTCGGACCTGTATAACAGGGTTTCTTTTGTTGTTGTTGCCTAGTGTTATTGTATTAAAGTTATAATGTACTTGCAGTTTAGAGTAATACAGTCCTCAAAATAAGTAACTGACCGGCAGGGGCGGACTGGGACCTGAAAGCAGCCGTGGCAAAATTATTAAGTGGCCCTTTTTGACCATGTCAGCGTAGCGAGAGAGGGGGGGGGGGGGGGAAACAGCCTGAAAAATACACAATGGAAAAGAAGGGAGTACCCGGCCCTGAGAGGCCCAGAACCAAGCGGTCCATATGGCTATCGCCACAACGCCCCTGCTGTGTTTTTGTGAGTAGAAACAACAATAATGGTAATTTTTAATGTTTTTAGTGATTTTTTAAAAATGTTTAAATCTTCAACACTACTTCGCATTCCTTTAAGAGTATATTTAATACCTGATCAGTTATTATTTTGAGGACTGTATATTATACTTCGAGTTACAGTCTGTATTAGTAATTAATTACTGATAATATTTTAATTTTTTTTAATTTCACTTGGCAGTAATTGATCCACTGCCCATGCAGTTTGACAAATATGATATTTCAGTAGTACATGTACATCTGCTGGTCAGATTCCTGATTAAAAATCAACAAGAAATATATATGGGCTAAAGCAATAGAAACAACACTATGTCCTATTCTGTGGGCCTGACCGATCCATAATTAGAGGATTTTATAATTTTGAAGAAAACTTTATTACGATTTGCTTAAAGGTAGATGACCCGATCACATTTAGAACCATTAGAGTTATGCATCTCAAACTTTGGAATAGGACTTTTTTGAGGATGACCTTTCATGTCGAATAGAAAACTTCAAGTTGAAAATCGGAACATCTACCTTTAACATTTTGAATACATTTTCAGACATTTTCAACAAATATTAAAACATTGAATTCACTGACTTGGAAGGTCTGACAGCCCTTAGAATAGATGTTTATTGTTTTTGTCACCTGCAAGGTTGATTAGGCCTAAAAGGTGTTGGATTGCCCTTTTTTAGGCCTAATATACAGTATAAACTGTCCAACAAAAGAAACTTGTCAAACTTCATGGTGATTGAAATTGGGTATTTTCGTTGACATTTTATTGCTTTTTGCTTACAATTAAACTAACCCCTTTTGACTAATTAAATTGCTAGGCCTAATGTACGTGCTGGATAAAGATTATATAGAACCAAAATATCAATTTTGTATGTCACTCTGAATTTCAGTCTATGTTACCCAATGTTTCTTTTGCTGGATAGTTTATAATAATATATGTATTTTTTTGTGTGTTCATGTTTAAAAATAAAGCTTCCTGGTGCAAATTTTAAAAAATCGGTTTTGTCATGCATTCGCTTATTTTTGGCATTGTCTGTACTCTACAAGGGGTGTCCACAGGGTGTTATCGGAGTTCCTTTAGTAAACCCTACCACTGCATGTCTTCAATGGGGACTTTTAAAGAACGACCCATACACTTACACAGTGAGGAATACAAATGGTAGGGTATTCTAAAGCTTACCCGTGTTATCCCATGAGGAACAAAAATAATAAAAAAATACGTCTGATGTTTTTTTTCCTCCAAAATATACACGGTTGGTAAGCCCTAGTACATTTTATTTCATTAAAGGCATATTATGTGATCTTTTCCAGAGAGCGCCCTCTATTCATGATTTATTTTAGAAAGTAGATTTTCTTGCAGATTTACATTTCCGATCATAAATCATACATACATTCCAAGTTACAGAGCGATACGATTCCTAATTACCTCAAAATCATGGTTTTAGAGTGAATTTAGAGTGAAAATTATAAACTGACGGGATTCCGACAGTTTATTTTCACTCTAAAACCATGATTTTGAAGTAATTAAGAGTCGTATCGCCCTGTAACTTGGAATGTATGCATGATTTATGATCAGAAATGTAAATCTGCAAGAAAATCTGCTTTCTATTTTTTTTTCGATGTTGAGGGCGTTCCCTGGAAAGATCACATGATGAAACGGCAGCTCATTTTCATGTTTTTAATAAGCTTATTTTCCTATCGAGTCTGTGCAAAACCTGATGAGCTCGTTTCGCGAGAATATTTCATGAATTGATTCCATAGTTTCAGGAATGTGTTTAGTAATTATTGTGTACATGTCTTTCAAATTCCATACCTTTTGGCTGTATATTTTAAGAAATATCGAGGCTATGAGCACAAGACGTTCAAACCCGGCTGAACGTCGCTTTGTTATAACAATAGATTCTATACAGACCAACAATCATTTGTTGTCAGACAATGCACACACTTCCACTTCAACTACTCTCTAGCTAACCAATCATCAAGTCATCAATTACCAATCGATCGATCGACTTGTCTGTATTGCAGCGCGCTGTCTGGTAGACTCACACACACCAGTGGACTTAAGTGGACTTGACTCGTGCCACTAATAATGTGATGACGTCATTTCCAACTCAGGGGGAGCTGGATTCTATATATAAATATAATGTCTGTGTTAGGGCCGTGGATTTCAAAGTCATTTGAAATGAAATCTTCACAAGCTTTATTTCTAAAAGTGCAATACAACTCGTTACAAAAACAGCCCGATGGTATACATGACTGATCTATGGAATAGCAAGGGTCTCGAGTAGTATTATAGTAGTGCATTTTATATCCAATATGTCATTTACCCTAAAATTAAATGCTTTTTAATATCTCACGTGCAATATTTTTAATTTAGATTACATTTCTGTGGTTTTTAAGTTGGCGTGGTTACTTTGTGCATATAGTATGGTGTGTTTAATGTTTATTTGTGTCTATCTGCATATATTTTGTGTATATTCTTGATATTGTTGATAATGATAATTACCTCCAATACAAATAAACCTATCCACGGCTTTAATAAGACATTGTTTAATAAGCCACCATACCATACTTCATAAATTTTCAGAGCCACCAAAACAAAGAACATTCCTTAAAATTTACCCAAATATTAGAATTCCTTCAATCGGAACCTTAAACACCAACCCTAATATATATCCATTGCACAGATATAGCACAGATATTACACCGTAATACAAATTAAAAACAAGGAACTTTACGGATTGTCATGGAATGTTCTGAATTTTCATGGGATCTAATGCAATTTCGCGCGTTTTTATTGAATGTTTATTTTCACGGGATCTAAGGCAACTTCGCGGCTTTTCATTGAATTATGTTCCATATTTCACGGGATCTTATTCTAAATGCAACTTCACGGGTCGGTTTTGCGATTTTGTTTATTTTATATACAAACTCCCGGTTTTTCCCTTGCGATATTGTCATGCCTGGTCTCTGTTTACCTTTTTTTTAAACCAGATTATATTATTACTGTTGATAAATAGGCCTAGTTTTATTTAAAAAACAATTTAGAATAGAGGGCGGCTCGCTTTGACACTTAATCGGATCCTGCCATGTCTGATAACGGTGATGATTTATCGATCACGGCTAGTATCAATATAACAATATCACGTGATCACTATTGAACCATCGCGTGTGTGCCAGTAGCATAACATAAGTGGTTGAGATTATAACGATTTCAGAGACGCCAGACAATGGTGACAACAAATGATTGTTGGTCTGTATAGAATCTATTGTTATAACAAAGCGATTCGCCGCGAGTTGTGATTCTTTTTAGACGATAAGAAATGCTTTCCCAGGTCGTAATATTAGTCGCGACTCTTTTACATTTCACGTTCGTTGTAATAATGAGAAGATGCATAAATGTCTCCTGATTCCAAATATGTTCTTAGTTTCTTCTGACATTTAGAATTAGTGTAATTGTAGTTCCGTGAAATATCCTTAATTTGGTAGTATTTTCTTGGCTAAAGAGTGTTTCTAGCCTATGAGTGACAGCTTGTGCGTAGCGCGTTGCAGCGCTTAGAAACTAGCCAACCACATGTGTGGGAATTTTCGCGTCGCAAGTAATTTCGCGGAAGCTTTCTTTAGAATTATTTGCGCGTAAAATGCAGGCATAAAAGGGGCTGCATTTCGGGATTTCAATCAGTTGGGGCGAGAGAATTCGCAGTTATACCTCATACCCTGGACACGCGGCCTGGAGGTGCGAGAAATCCAAACCCATCACAGATTACTTTCTGAACAAAGTCAGAGCCGAATCTGAAATATGACGGTGACGTCATTACTGAAGCACCATACAAGGGAAGACCGTCCCTTGTTATGGAACTTTGATATGTTTATTCATGAACGGGGCGGGGCGTTATGCCGGGAATTGGCATAGCCCTCGTACCAGAAATTATGTGTTAAATGTTGTTGTAAATATTATTCCATAATTATTAGGCCTTCAATTTATAATCAGTAATTTTATACTCTTTCTAATAAACCAAACAAGCAAAGTTCAACTTGTTCAGAGAGATTGGTGCGCAGAAATTGAGATCGTAACCAATGACTTGTTTATATCCATTTGAGACAACACAACAAGCTCTCGTAACGTAAACATACAGGGTGACACGTAAAGTAATGTTTACTCGTATAGGGTGATCAGAAAATGTACCTTTACGATATTTAGAACTAATGAAAATCTTACACTGATGTAGTAACGCTTTGAATATGGAATTATGACTTTGTATATAATGTAATGTATATAATGATTGAATTGGAGCTGAAGAAAACAGCTAATTATAATACTTCTAAATGTATACATTTGTAATGACTCTTTACTCGTCTCAGAACTACTTCAGATACAGATAATCTATTTATATAACTCTATATAACCTGGTTCACTACCTACATAAACCCTCACTCAAATAATACTAGAATTACTTGGTGAATGAAATCGGCTGGTAGATGTGAAATGAATGTTTAGAGGCAGGTCTCTCAGGAGACATACAGTCTTCCCCTCAGCTGACTGATGTCTCGGAGACATTATAGTCTTCCCCTCAGGAGACATTCGTTCTCAATTGCTCGGATAAGGAAGCTGAAATTCCTTATACTCTTGATTTGATCCATGAGATCCTTATTAACGTCCAAATAGTGATGCCCCATTGACTATCCTAACTGAATCCAAGGCCGGAAAGGTAAGACTGACACGCTACCACATTTGTAGTCTTACAGGAGATTTCTTTATATTTATGATTACGGAGGCAAACTCGGTTCCGTTACAATAATATACCTTTAAATGTCACCCGCCTAAACTGCCGAGGTATGATTAATTCAGTAACAAGAGTACAAATCCCACTTTGGCCACTTTTGAACAAGAATTTGAAAAAAATGCATTTGAGATTCTAATGATGATTATAGGATAGGCCTATGTCAATGTATTGTTTTAAATGTATGTGGTTTGTCATGGGTAATATGGCTGAAACTATATATGTTTTATTGCTCAAATTCAACCAAAGATTTTCTGGTGCAGGGATGGTAATCTCTATTGAAATGTTGTTAACACTGATACTATGTGTGTTTCATAGCACCTGTTTGAAAAGTAGCTATCTACTGAAGATAGCATTCATAAGACAATCACCTCATTAGCTATCTACTGAAGATAGCATTCATAAGACAATCACCTAACTTGCTATCTACTGAAGATAGCATTCATGAGACAATCACCTCATTTGCTATCTACTGAAGATAGCATTAATGAGACATCCACCTCATCTACTATCTACTGAAGATAGCATTCATGAGACAACCACCTCATTTGCTATCTACTGAAGATAGCATTCATAAGACAATCACCTAACTTGCTATCTACTGAAGATAGCATTCACGAGACAATCATCTCATTTGCTATCTACTGAAGATAGCATTCATGAGACAATCACCTCATTTGCTATCTACTGAAGATAGCATTCATAAGACAATCACCTCATTTGCTATCTACTGAAGATAGCATTCATGAGACAATTCCCTCATTTGCTATCTACTGAAGATAGCATTCATAAGACAATCACCTCATTTGCTATCTACTGAAGATAGCATTCATGAGACAATTCCCCTCATTTGCTATCTACTGAAGATAGCATTCATAAGACAATCACCTCATTAACTATCTACTGAAGATATCATTCATAAGACAATCACCTCATTTGCTATCTACTGAAGATAGCATTCATGAAACAATCACCTCATTTGCTATCTACTGAAGATAGCATTCATGAGACAATCACCTCATTTGCTATCTACTGAAGATAGCATTCTTGAGACAATCATCTCATTTACTATCTACTGAAGATAGCATTTATGAGACGACCACCTCTTTACTATCTACTGAAGATAGCATTCATGAGACGACCACCTCATTTGCTATCTACTGAAGATAGCATTCATGAGATAGCATTCATGAGACAATGAAGATAGCATTCATGAGACAGCCAGCCTCATTTACTATTTACTGAAGATAGCATTCATGAGACAACCACCTCATTTGCTATCTACTGAAGATAGCATTCATGAGACGACCACCTTATTTGCTTTCTACTGAAGATAGCATTCATGAGGCAACCACTTCATTATTCCTGAGACAATCACCTCATTTGCCATTTTTTTTAATATATAAAGAGCAAAAATGTGAACAATAGCCCGACAGACATTAACAAGGTTAATGAACTGAGTGATTATAAATCAAACTGGTAACTCTCTACAAAAGAGTTCTGAAAGGCCAATCAATTGGTTCTCTGCAACTTTTGAAAATATGCATAAAGCTAGAAACACAAATGGGCAGGGGTTAAAAATGCCAATGAAAGTGACATAAAAATAAGATAAAAGCCCAAACATATAGAATAACGTCAAAATATAAATAAAAGGGGGGGGGGGGAATAATAGGAGGTCTGACGGGCGTCAAGAGAACCTACACAACAAACTTAGGAACTAAATCTACCAGGAGCTGCCTGTTGTCCCCTGTTGGGGCGTGGCCGTATCACCAGTCCAGCTGGCTACATGCTTTCCAGAACCATCCACCATCTCCCTACACTTAACCCATGACCACCATGCTATTTTATGTATCAGTCAGGTGTTGAAAGGACTTGAATGAAGGGTGTCATGAAAGAGTATATATGAAGGCTATGACAAGTTAAGACCTGGAGAGAAGATGTCTGTGCACACGGCACTTGAAAGCCTGGATTCCAGTAGTCTGCTTCGTATACCCTGTATTTCACTGTCACACGATCAAACAACACCCTCTGATACTTCGCCTTGCGAAAACCGGTCCCATCCGAGAACCGACCAATAGTCTGCTTCGTATACCGTGTATTTCACTGTCACACAATCGAACAACACACCCTCTGATACTTCGCCTTTCGAAAACCGCTCCCATCCGAGAACCGACCATTTGGTCGGTTCTCGGTTGAGACGGTATCCATGGTATCAGAGGGTGTTGTTCGATTGTGTGACAGTGAAATTATACAAGGTATACAGAGTCGACTAGGATTCCAGCTGCTGAAATGTTGCCAACAACATCGTTTGGACATGTTGGAAGAGAGCAGCAGTGTGAATGAAGCTTCAGTCTAAGCAGCGAGTTCTGGCAGTCGGCAGTGAGAGGCATGGACTGGCATTGATACGCTCGAACGGGTGGCACGGCGTTAGACGTATGATGTGGAAAGTCACGCTGCTAGATCTTGAGGGCAGTTGGTAGTATGCATCTTTGTAAAAGACCGTAGCTGCTGCTACCTGTCGCCTGTGGAGCAGGCTGTTGATTTTCATCTGTGACTGAGTAGCTTCAGTTACTCCAATGATTCTGAGTGCCTTCTGTTGGATGTTGTCAAGCTGGCTTAGGATGGTGGGTGAAGCATTTGCCCATGCAGCTTAGTGAAGCATACTCCATTATGCTGCGGACTTGCGACTTGTAGACAGTATATCTGCCTTTAGCCTCCAGTTTGTTTGCAACTTTGCGTAGAGCACCAAGCTTCTGACCAGCTTTAGTTGCAATGCCTGCGATGTGCTTTGACCAGGTCAGCTTGCTGTCAGTGGTGATGCCCAGGATGTCCAGTTCTTCTGTAGATGGTAGTTTGCAGTCACGAAAGTAGATATCAAGTCCAGATGGGGATCTTTTCCTGGAGATTGCCATGGTCTTGCATTTGGTAGGCTCAAAGGTAACTTTCCATTCATTAGTCCATGCTTTCATGTTGCTTAGATCTCGGTTGAGACTAGCAGCTACTGTGGTGGGATCGGTTGATGGGTGCAAAGAGTGTCGAGTCGTCAGCATATAGATATAGCTCGTTGCCACAGACATCTACAAGGTCATCAATAAAAACAGAGAATAGTGGTGGGCCAAGGATAGATCCTTGTGGAACAGAAGCATTTATTGGAGCAGTGTTGGATGCCTGACCTGACATGACGACGTTGATGGATCTATCAGATAAATAGTTGTCTATCCCCGAAAGCAGTCTTCCAGTATAACACCTTTAGCCAACAGTTTCGAGCAGAGTCCGTTGTGCCATACCTTGTCGAAAGCTCCTTTTATCATGTTTATGTCAATTGGGCGATGACACAAACCTCGTTGCTTTGGTCTAGGGAGTGGTTCCACTTCTGTGACAGGATGTTGAGGAGATCAGCTGTACTGTGGCCTGCTCTAAATCCAAACTGTCTGCTGGAGATCGGGTTATCGCTTAGAAGAAAGCGTTGGAGTTGTTTCTGAACTACATCTACTGAAGATAGCATTCATGAGACAACCACCTCATTTACTATCTACTGAATGAAGATAGCATTCATGAGACGACCATCTCATTTACTGTCTACTGAAGATAGCATTCATGAGACAACCACCTCATTTACTGTCTACTGAAGATAGCATTCATGAGACAACCACCTCATTTGCTATCTACTAAAGATAGCATTCATGAGACAACCACCTCATTTACTATCTACTGAAGATAG
This sequence comes from Ophiura sarsii, assembly GCA_035610835.1. Lineage (NCBI taxonomy): Eukaryota > Metazoa > Echinodermata > Ophiuroidea > Amphilepidida > Ophiuridae > Ophiura > Ophiura sarsii. The sequence goes on from CM069455.1 coordinate 64,487,001, forward strand.
CATTCATGAGACAACCATCTCATTTGCTATCTACTGAAGATAGCATTCATGAGACAATCACCTCATTTGCTATCTACTGAAGATAGCATTAATGAGACAATCACCTAACTTGCTATCTACTGAAGATAGCATTCATGCGACAACCACCTCATTTACTATCTACTGAATGAAGATAGCATTCATGAGACAACCACCTCATTTACTATCTACTGAATGAAGATAGCATTCATGAGACAACCACCTCATTTACTATCTACTGAATGAAGATAGCATTCATGAGACAACCACCTCATTTACTATCTACTGAATGAAGATAGCATTCATGAGACAACCACCTCATTTACTATCTACTGAATGAAGATAGCATTCATGAGACAACCACCTCATTTACTATCTACTGAATGAAGATAGCATTCATGAGACAACCACCTCATTTACTATCTACTGAATGAAGATAGCATTCATGAGACAACCACCTCATTTACTATCTACTGAATGAAGATAGCATTCATGAGACAACCACCTCATTTACTATCTACTGAATGAAGATAGCATTCATGAGACAACCACCTCATTTACTATCTACTGAAGATAGCATTCATGAGACAACCACCTCATTTACTATCTACTGAAGATAGCATTCATGAGACAACCACCTCATTTGCTATCTACTGAAGATGTCATTCATGAGACGACCACCTCATTTGCTATCTACTGAAGATAGCTACTGAAGATAGCATTCATGACAAATCATCTCATTTGCTATCTACTGAAGATATCATTCATGAGACAACCACCCCATTTGCAAGATTTGCAAGATAGCACTCAGTAGGCCTATTTGTCATGTCATGTACTATATCTACTGAAGGTAGCATCATGATATGACCACTTAAAGGTAGTACAACAAATCATACTTAGTGATATTTGTCATCAGTTGGTATTATTCATCATAGGGTATTTTGCATGTTTCACTATCTGTCCCCATCCTTAAAAAAAACCACCAACGTATGGGTTTCCTGTACTAACTTAAAGGTAGGTGTTCCGATTGCTTGCCCGATTTTCAACTTGATGGTTTCTATGACGGATCATCCTTAAAATAGTCTTATTCCAAAGTTTGAGTTGTATAACGCCAATGGTTCTTATTTCAGAAGCATGGCGACATGCAATTTGCCCATCGAGTAGTACACAAACTGGTCATGTGGTTAACCACCTTTGGCAGTAATTTACTTCATTTTGGCCTATTAACATCTAACATGGAACATATATTGCGCCAAATATTTTACAGAAGGAATGAGAAAAATGTGAGGTTTCCCAAAATATGTTGATTGGCAAAAGAAAAGCTAAAGTGATCGGCACATCCACCTTTAATAATAATTCCTTAAAGATAGCATATATGAGAATACCACCTCGGATGTATAGGCTGGCAATCAAATATAATGCTCCGGGATAATGCTAGGCATGCGCATGACCAAATATTTTTCAGACAGCCTAAACATGTAAACACCCCTAAATACACCCTAAACCAGGATTTTACGTATTGATTCGAACAAGTAGGCTTATTGCCCTATATGTTAAAAATTAGTGTAAGCATAATTTACCTTTAAAATGTTCATGTATCGGTACTGAATATGAAAGTAGGCCTTATCCTTTTCTTGATGTCGATTATGTGTAACGCGCCTGATGAGTAAAAAACACTACTTATTATACTACACTTTTTGGCCACACCAATACCCGCAACAGTGAGGGTGTACGCCGGGGGGCTTAATTTCTTTCTGCAACTATAACGGGATGCATCCCATTGTGTTACTACGCTTTATTCCGTGCAGCGATCTGTCTTCTATGCATCCCGTTATAGTTGCATTAAAAAAATACGCCGCCGGCGTGGGGGGGGGGGGGGGGGGCACTCAACTTTGTTGGGTAGGGGTGTGCTGCCCAGGGTCTCAAAAAGGGGGTCTACAGAACTGAACTGAGTGGATTTTATGATGAAAAATAGGGTCTTAGGAACTGATTTTGTTCAAAAAAAAATAGGTCTTGAGAACTGGCCTATAGTTCAATTTAGTTCAATTTTGATTAGCAAGAATGCAAATTCTTGATTTTTTTTTGGTTTTAGAACGCACAATTTTCGAAGAATTGGGGCTTTGGAACGCAAAATGTAGCGATTTTTGAATTTTCAATCAAATTGGGGTCTTAAAACTGATGCAGGCTCAAAAGGGGGTCATAGGAGCTAGCAGCAGAGGGTGAAAAAGGGGTCTTCAGCGCGGCACATACCTATACCCTTTTCCAATGTCAGTGCCCCCCCCCCCCCCGGGACGGGTGTACGCCCACCTCACACAAACAAAATTGGAAGTACAAACATGCCCTGTGGGTGTTGTAATAGGTATAAATTGTCATTCAATCTAGGTGTATGGAAAATAGGCCTACTCCCATAAAGACATACAAATCTATGATTGGCTATACCTCTAGAGGCCATTTAAAACCAAAAGTCTCCACTGTGGGAGTACCCCCACTGAGCTTGCCGATCGGGTCCACTTTTAAATTGAAGTTAGTCAGCATAGAATTGGTGGCGCTATACCAATAAGGCGTGATTGTCAGACGATTGTAGCAGACGATGGTAGACACGAACGGTCGTTAATTTTGAATTTCCAAGTTTTCAATGTAACAATGGATTTTGCCCGGGATTTTGATTATATGACCCCATAAAATTCATCACACGTTGGAACTAAATTATTTCATCCAAAAACCGCTGGAGTTGGATAACCAACTCCAGTGTCAGTATCTTTTTTTGACAGCAAGCTGTGTGTAAATCTACCGCGTGCATAGCGCCACCAAATTCTATGCTGACTAACACGCCGGTCACCGACGCATTCCAGACGATTATCATAATTTATTTAAATATTCAAAAGGACCGTTTTCGCTACGTACGTTAGTATACGACTTTCCTATCCCAAAATTAATAGTATCCCTGGTACCCCCGTAACCCCCACAATGTAAAACACGCCCACAGTGTCTGTTCATACGTATATATCTACTCCCACAATGTACCTCTGGTAAACTCACGCATGTGCTTACATGCAGTTGACTGCCCTCGGATGAGATAAACACCTTATGTGCCATCTACTGAAGATAGATAGCATTCCGAACGAAAGTCCCATTGAATAGCATACTAAAACCTCATAATTATAAAGTGAAGATAGCAATCATAACTGTGTCATAACATACATGGGGGCAGGGGGGGGGGGGGTCATAGTTTTTGTACATGGAGAGGGGTCATGAAATCAATACCACTAGTAATAGGGGGGGGGGGGACAATTTAACTGAAAACTGAATTGCACGCTTTGCACGCATTCGGCCTAGGTACGTTTTTCAACATTATTAAACGCAATTGGGCTTGCCTCCCTATTTATTTGGCTTCCGCCATCCGCCATCCGCCATTGCCTTCCCCAAATAACGCTCGGCCCTTGTGTGTGGTGTAGGGGTCGTGAGCGACGCCGATAAACCACATAAGAGCTGGGACCGCCACTAAATAAAATGACCGCCTCCTTACTGAAAATTCATCACGGACAATAAAGTGTTACATGTCAAATCCTTTTCCGTTTTGGTACACGGTGTCACGAAATGTGAGAATCATATCCCCTCTCTCCCCTATCTGTATGCACGATTGCCATTTAACCCAACAAGTTCAACTACGTCGTACGTGAGCCTGTGGTGTGTGGAGTGAAAATGTGAAATGTCTATTGCAACATCCATGATAAACTCATTGGTTTTGATAGTGCTGTTGGTAAGACAAATTTTAAACTAAAATTCTATAAAGTATCTTGCTGAAGTGTACTCGATAAATTGCTTTTTAAAATCCGAACGAGGAGCGAAAATCTCTGATTGAATGTGCACTGATTTCGTGTGTGATCATGGACATGTATACGGAAATGGAATGTTGTGATTTCTAAACTAAATCTGCCGGCTATTTTGGTAGCTGAAAATTAATTCATTTGTTTTCCTCAAAAGTCTGGATTCTTTTCTGAATTATAAGTAAAGCAATTTTGTTTTTGTAACTTTGGCGAATGTAATTTATAAATTCGCGAAATTGTCCGGGGAAATTTTGTTTCAAAATGGCGATGCATGGAAACTATAGGGGATTTCCCCGGCTGATTTATTACTGCGCACGTAACATGACAGCGATTATTTTTCAAATTTTAACACTTTGAACAGTGACTTATAAACCAGAAAAGACTTTCCTGGACTCATAAATCAATCTTGACTGTATTTCCCGAAAATAAACCCATCAGATCAGATCCGATGACTCCAGAACTTACTGGAATACTAAAATTATAATGGAAATTGGCTTCCAATTTAAAGGGGCACTGCACTGAGACCAAAGAGTTATATAATAATCAGTGGCGGCACCAGCCTCATGATTTTGGGGGGGGGGGGATGGGGGAAAGGGGGACAAGAATTTTTTTTAGGGGGCATCATATTTTGTGCCATTCTATGCTTAAATTGTCAAATTTGATCTAATACTAACTAATTTGGTATGAAAATGTAGCTGTTTTATGCTAAAATTGTCAATATTTGGTCACATTTAACCTAATTTAGTAAGAAAATGTGCGCACAGAGTGGAAAAAATGCCCTTTTATGCTGTGATTTTGATTGTTTTTTCACCCACCAAAGAAATGGGACTAGATAGGGCTAATGAAAGTTGATTCCATGTTTCCGGTAACATTTGGTTCAAGAGGTAACTTTTTCATTATTCATTATTTTGCAGCAGTTCATTATTATTTAAGTCAATTTCTATATTTAGGTTCCAATTGATTCAGAATGTAAACAAAATGCAATGATCGATGAAGGAAATTAAGGAAAACACAGAAAAACTTCAACAATATCTCAAAAACGGCGGAAAAAAATGGAAAATATCAAATAATGAATGATTTCGTTATTTTGGCATTCATAACGCGGTCGAAAAAACAACAAACGCGGGCGGGTTACGGGAAACATGGAATCAACTTTCATCAGCCTAGCACTGTGAAACATGAAAAATACCCTTGATGAAAAATACCCACTGGGGGGGAAGTCTAGGTTGATTTGCACCAACTTTGGAAACCAATTTTCTCAATGTTACCGCGAACTTACCTCTTCGTGTTATATATCAAATTAACGCTTAGGTCAAGACGTTTCAGAAAATGCATGTTATTTTGATCTGGTTGCCATGGTAACCATGCAAGGCCTCTGATTGGCTAAACACGGGAACGACCCGGTGTGCAGTTGTAATGTAAATAGTCTGGTGTGCGTCCTCGTTTGCAGGTAATTGCAGACGCACACCACCACACAATTCCACAGTCCTGTTAATGTTTTAAATGCAGAACTTTCTATAATCCAAATGTGTTGTTAGGGTTTCATTGCGTTTCTATGCAACTTTTAAAATTGGATATCGATTTCAAATGTTTTGTATGAAGCCTTATGGCCCCATTGCCCCTGTTATACAATAGTACAATACAATGGGCCATGGTGTAGCTAAATTTAGGAACTTAGAAATTGGTATTTACGGGTTGTAAATGGCCCCTAAAATGTCCATATTGTGCAGATCAAGGGGCCCATAATTCCTTGTTGTAATACTTAGGCCCAAATTGTACATCTACATTTTAGTTCTTTTGACTCACCTTTTACTTTAATTCTTTCTCCCTTTGGACCCCTTTCAGCTCTGGGTCCATTGACATTGTCCATGATGTATGCCCCCCACCCACCCACCCATCCCCTTGATCAGGGGCGTAGCAAGGTACTAAAAAGTGGGGCGGCCATTTATGTTGAAAAATGTTGAAGGTAGCCCAATTTTGTTTGCAGTCACCTCATGAATTTCACGTAAGTGGTGGGGGGGGTCAAAATATTTTGGACGGTAATTTTTTTTTTTTTGCACGGTCGTGCAAGGCCCCCTTAGAATTGGTATTGATGCGATTTGGTGTGTACTTTTGACCAATATTTTATTGAAAAGCAATCACTTTCCCCCATTTCTTCTCTTTTTCCCCTTTCTTCTTTTTTTTCTTTCTTTCTTCTTTCTTTGCAAAAAAGTGGGGCGGCCATGGCAGCCCCGGTTGCGACGCGCCTGCCCTTGTTCACTGCACTCATTTAAATTTGTTGATAATTATTATCATATTTGCAGACTGTAGCCAATGTGGTAGTCTGCAATCCAATACTAAACTCAACTGCACAAGTACCTAAAGGCCTATACCATGTAGACAGTAAAACAAACCAGACAGTAAACGCACATGGTGGGGAACATAATGCCGGCAGTATTCTTGGAAGAATTGTTGGTGTGCGGAGTGACATAGAGAGTATTAAAGATTCTACCGACAAACTGAAACCCAGGGAGGGAAGAGGAGTGCCTTGTGGACCCAGTCCACCTGGTGTGGTAAGTTACGAGTCAAATCAGTGTCAAATTTGACCCATTGTGACGGTGTTACCATAAAACTTTCCATGCAGCTTGCGTATCTGCAGACGACAGTTCCAAACAGATTTGGAATCACCATGAGATAGACTTAGAAAGCTGTGACAGGCTTTTGAAACACCTGTTGTGTATAGTAAATCTAATAGCCGCGTGGAAAGTGTTCAATACAGGGTGTATCAGAAAGAACTGTACCGAGGCAATATGATTTATTACGGTATGAATTCGATTGATATTGTTCAAACCGTTTTCACATATATCTTGCGCAAACGCACAGCTTGCATAAGAATGTTAAATTTTGAAAATCGGACATTTCTGATGGAAAATACAGACTTTCTGGTAAAGATGGTAGATTTCAATTTTGGTCGAAATGATCAATTTACAAAATCTGTGAAATTACTAACCCTACCTGAGATATCCATCCGTCCATAGGACAGGGTTTATTTTTGGTCGCCATATCTCAACTATCACATCACTTGTATAACAATATTATTTATTATTTGCATATTTTTGTGGATGAAATTTTGAGATTAATTTTGATTTTTAATCCGCAAATAAACCAGGATTTGTTCTGCTTGAGTGGTTTTAACTTTCCTTTCTTCAGCGGGAGTTTGAATATTGCTTATGTGGTGGGGGCTACATTGTTTGTAATGTTGGGGGTAGTGGTAGAGAGGATTGATTGAAATTGAAAACACGTTTTTCATCGAATTTCGATTATGTCTTACCACACGAGAACAAAAAGAGACATCTCAATGAAATTAACAGATAATATAGGAAACATGTTCACCTTTATATTGCCGGTGTTTAAATTTAGAACAATAATCATTTTGTATTTTTTATATATTTTAGAAACACGGTACAGTTCTTTCTGATACACCCTGTACCATCTGAACCTGGTGTAACAGAATCGTTGTTCCAAACACTCTCGAAACATTCCATGTTTTGTAATACAAATGGGTGTAATTGCCATGGTTTTTTGAATTTTCAAAAATACATTTCAATATATTATACCATAAGACCTTCCACCATACCACATATAAGGGAAATCCATATTTTGATTGTGCACATGACCTGTTGGTATTTGGGTGACATCTGTCTTAATAGACTAAATTCACAAAATTCCTCATTGCAGCCGGGGGCCAGCCCCACAGACCCCTGGTGATTCGTGCTCGCAAGGTTACTCATCATGACCAACTTTTGGGCCTGCCCTCTTGGAAATCCTGGATCCGCACCTGAAGCAACATAGAGGAGACCGGGGCGTGTTCACCCTAAGTTGTCTTAGACATCAATTTTAAAGATTGATATCTTGGCTAATATACGACCATGATCTCGAACTATAGGACTTACATTAAAGGCATGAGTAAAGGATAAAGACAGGTGGCTCAAAAGGGCGAACCTGGGAAAAATTGGTGTAATTTAATATATGCCCCTAGACCCCTAGTAGCAACAAATCATCATTCAAAATTTTGTTAATGTTTGGTTTTCATTTTCAAATTACAGCATAGGCCTATCTTACCCCAAAGATATTTATCCCTCTCCCTCCGAGTCCCCAACCTATTGGTTACATACCAAATTCAGTCATACATTATGTTTCCACTCCCTTACCACTTTTGGACCGGTGATTTGACATTTCGCCAGTAATAAATCATCAAAGGATGTGTCTATTTCCCATTATATAGATTCCTGTCATTTGATTGGTTAAAAGTGAGGGGATAATCAAGCTATGCCTTCAATTTTAATACGACGTCATGAAAACAATTAACTATGCCCCGGGCATAGTCGTTTTTGATGGTATCACACCCCAATATTGATAAATCAAGCGATCCGTGTCCGTAACCCGGTTTGAATCGCCCGAATAGCTGGAATCGTCCAGCCCGATCTGACGGAACAAACGAACTTACACCCTGTGTGTTTGACACGGTGACCTACTGACCTTTGACGTTTCAACTTCTTGTATATCGCAAGCATTTTGGTGGTCATATCTGTCCTCGTAGCGTGAACAAAATCATAGTAATGGCTGATAAATACACGTCGGTTTGTCCTCCCTTGACTTTGTTTGTTGAAGAAGGCATCAAAGTTGTCATTCAAGTAAAATACACTGTTGACATTTTCACCTAGCAGTTGCAGTTTAAAGTTTGCGGTAAGATTGAAATTGGCTTGTTGACAAACTCTGTCAAATTCGGAAACCGATTAACAAAACGGAACGACATTTTGTTGTTGTCTGTATCGAGAATAGGACAGTCCAAATTCAAGCCAGTATTTCTTGGAAATTGAAATAGTGTGAGCTATTTAACCAAGCTATACAGAATCTTTAGACACTAAATATGATATCTGAACTTGAAGCATAAGATTATTCAGAAAAGTTTAAAAACATAAACTGAGGCCAACTCAGATCATCTGACAGATGCTTTCATTTCATAGCTCTCAAACAGAGAGCTAGCCTACGATTCAATGTTATGTTACCCTATGCCTATCTATTTAATTAACAGTGTTCTTTCAACCAATCAAATGACAACAATCTATACATTTGGTATATAAATCAAATATTGACTGCTTTCATTCGGATCACGGTCAAATTATACGCCCTCTGTGATCTTAAAACCCGACTATGCCCCTCGGCTCCGTCTCGGGGCATAGTCTGGTTTTGAGATCACCTTGGGCCTATAATTTGACCATGCCCCTCATAGCTAGGGATGTTCATATCATTGACTATAGAGGGCGACATATTTGACCAAAATATGTAGAAAACTCATGTTTACCTCTTTTAAATTCAGCGGAAAAGTACGAAACTGCTGGGATGTATTCACTGATGTATAAATAACCCCACACAAGCAACTAGACATCATGAAAGTAAACCCTTAATTTACCTAAAATGGTTTTAAAATGTGCATGACTTAAACTACTTTTGGTTATAACTTTTTTATTATTCAGCCTGCAGACAAGGTTGAACCATCATTTTTTATTGTAAAGTACTTTGTTTCCATGTATTCCACTTTCAAAGAGATAATTTTATTTTCAAAATTTTATGAACATGCCTATCATAGCAGTCAATATTTGTATACTATGTGGTCCAATTAAAAGACTGCAAAGGACATAATTATGCCCCAAGGGCATAAACTAACTTCTTAACCCTGAAAATAGACCACATAGTCAGCGGTTGACAAAATCTTAGATGATTTATTACCGGCGAAATGTCAAAATCGCCAGTCCAAAAGTGTTAAGGGATGGGAACATAATGTAATTCTACTTGTTCTCTAGGATGAGCCTTGTGTGGTGTGCTTTGGAGAGACAGAGAAAACTATTACAGACAAAAATGGATACCAATGTCCATGTCCAGTATGTACTCCAGCAACCTTCATGGCAGAGAAATGTCAATGCACAGATGATGGAAAAATGAAGTCTGGACCAACGTAAGTATATGAGACAGGGAGGAAGTACAATACCCCGGCGGGGGTGGGGGCAGTAACGGCACCACTGGGAGCATGGGGGATCCCCCCCCCCCCCATTAAAAAAATTAAAATTAAAATAAGAAAAAAAGTAGACAATTTAAGCAGAAAAAGGCATTTTTTTCCGCGCTGCGCGCACATTTTCTTACTTAATTAGATTTAATTAGACCAAATGTTGACAATTTTAGCATAAAACAGCTAAATTTTGCGCGCAAGCCCGCATTTTCATCCAAATTAGTTAGTATTAGACCAAATTTGACCATTTAAGCGTAAAAAAGCACACAAAAATTGCGAGCTTCGGGGGCATCATTTTTATTCATGCCCCCCCTTAAAAATTCTTACCCCCCCCAAAAAAAAATTAAAAAAATTTATGAGGCTGGTGCGGCCACTGGTGGGGGGTAAATGCATGTACAATGTTGTAAACACATATTAATGCATGATCAGAAACCACCCTTGTACCAGATTATTAACCCTTTTCCCCCATCAGGGGTGTTTGTTGCCCTTTAACCCCGCCCCCCCCCCCCCCCCCCCCACCCCCGCTTCTTACCAATAATTTGTCATAATTTATGTATACACACATTTTTCACCAGCTGTCAAAATCCATTGGGCATTTATATGAATGGCAGTTTGCATGTTTTTTATTTGTATAATTATATAGCTGCATATTTTAGAGCAAACATATTTCTATAGTTTCTATTTGTATCATAATTATGCTATTTTAATTTGACTATAATTAAAGAGTTAAGGGCCCGTGGCATAGTTCTAGCCTGTATGAATGAGTTACTGATTACCCCAAAATCGGACCTTTTTACGTCACACATTTTAAAACGAAATAAATTGATGGGAAAAAAAACCGCTCCTAGTGACGTGCCTTTATATATGATTTTGGTGCAATTTGGGCAATCTTTGACATAAACTGATTTTGTTACGTTATTTGCAAATATTCGAGCCAAATAAGTGATTTACTTTGGTCAATTTTTTTTTAAAAAAACAGAATTTTTTTATTTGATACCGCCAAAAATGGATTCTCTGACTCAGCTAGTCCCTTTCCAAAAATGTGTACTTTTATATACATCACATATAGTTGCTTGATACATTTCAAAATCATGATAATATTTTGGGTTAACATACCTTTAACTCTAACACTCTTGAGTACTCCAAATTACTACGATGGGTTAGGTGTGCTTCTTCCAACCGGCGCGGCAGTTTTTCGATAAAATAATGGCCCCAGGCTATAGGCCTATACTTGGCGAAGTAAACTAAGCCAAGTATGGATGACCCCCATGGCCCAGTGGTAAGTCATTCACCTCTGAACACAGAGAGGTCAGGGGTTCGAGCCCCGGGCCGTGGAAGCCCTTTTCGTGGACGATCTTCTTCTCTCAGTATTTTCAAATCGCAACTGAAAACGCACCTTTTTATCAAACACTTCAGCCCAATCAGGTCCTGATCAAGTTGCCATACAAACTCCGCGGTGCAATATAATATTTCTTCTTTATATCATGTTTTAATGTTGTACACATAAATAACCTGACTGCAGGGTGACGTTCTGGAACCTCTCCCCTCAGTTTAGGCTCGCTGTCATTGATTGACTTTTTATCGTTTGGAATTGTGCCGGTCACAACATATTTTTAATGACATTCTATATTTGTACATTTGTCCGCTTTGTAATTGTTCTTTATATTTTACATTTGATATTCATGGTAGTTGCTTGACTTATATTATGATGTGTATTGGTAGTTTTTATGATAATTATTATTTTTTTAATGTATTTTATCTTTTGGATGGGGCCTTTTTGCTTGTAAAGCGCTCAGGGACCAATGTTTTGGGCGCTATATAAATACATTATTATTATTATTATTATTATTATTTTTCCCCTCGCTTTTTTGGCTGCGAAAAAAATTCTTTGGAAATGGTGCCTCGAGGGTATAAAGGAGCAATTTTCTTTTCAATTTTCAATTTTTCAAAATTATTCCAATTTTGGTCTTATTAATAGAACACACAAACAAAATAGTACCATAACCCAAACCCCAGTTTAAGTTTTTTGACCAGGATCACAATTTTTTGAGGAAAAAACACCAACTAAATCTACAGGAACCTGCCGGGATTCGATCGGGGAACCTCCAGGAAGCCCCACGTCCCACCCACTAATTAGCCACGGCACTCAGCTACTCGTTCGCGCGTATATACTGCGCTCACTATATAGGCTCGGTTGCTGGCAAAGTAATAGCTCTCATTAGTTAAGAGCCATTATAAAATAAAAGCTTCCTATTCTGTTAAATTAATTTTAACCCTAACCCCGGTTTAGGGTTTTTGACCAGGATCACAATTTTCGAGAGAAAAAACACCAACTAAATCTCCAGGAACCTGCCGGGATTCGATCCGGGAACCCTCCGTTCTCAAGCCCCACGTCCTACCCACTAAGCCACGGCCCTAGCTACACCTTTGCGCAGTATACTGTGCTCACTATAGGCTCGGTTGTCTATGCGCTTGGAGAGGGACTTAGGATTAGCATTTTTCTAGCATTTAGGGGGTTAGGATTAATATTCAAATTAATTTAATTCATGTATTTCTTATGCTCTTAACTCTTCAATGTTTATTATTTGCTATTGCTATATGTTGTTTCGTAGTAAAATCGGCAATCAATTATTTGATTTGTTGAACCTCTTTACCTGTACACTGAGAGAATCCTTGATAAATGCACATCTCCCAAAGAGGTGTCCAGCAAGCACAACATTGTACATGTTATACGTTAGAAAACTAATTATTGAGCACACATTGTGTAACAAAACATCATACAGAGGGCTTGGAAGTAGAACTGACTATGTCCATTTTGACTTTGTCCAGATAATTGTACAAGTAACATGGATATGAACTTTCTTTCTGTGGAAAAAGTGTCTATGTCTATGTACCCCCACCCCCCCCCCCCCCCCCCCCCCCCCCTTTTTTGATTATGTTCTTGAAGGTGTTTTTAGTTTTGTTGCAAAACAGGCCATGTCTAGCAGGTGTATGTCCATAAGACATTTTTGGACATGGTCAGTTCTACCTCTAAGCCCTCGAATTACTTATGACAACTAATACAAACTGCCATCTCTCAACATGCAATAATTTTTACAATTTCGCGCCGATCCCGAGGTGGATGAAGTCATAATAGTCATACAATGCACTTACGCAAATTTTAAAAATTGCATGTTGAGGGAATGGCAGTTTTTATTTGATTTTGTCATAAGTATAACGTTTTGTTCTATATAATTACGCAATTTGTGCTCGATAGTTATTTTTCGAACGTATAATGTACAATGTTGTGCTTGCTGGACACCTCCTTTAACCACATGACCCCTTTCCCCAGTTATGATTCCTTGCATGTCACCCTTGTGCTTCCAAAAGTTGGGTGCATGTATGGATGGAAACATGTGTCATATCACAATAAATAAGTTTTGAAAATTTGAAAGTAAAGTTACCAACAATTTTAAGAAAAGAATGGGGAGGGGGAGGGGGGGGGGGGGGACTAAGGTAAAACTGACCAAACTAGACAGGGTTGCACAAAGTAGTTTCTTCCCCAGGAGCAAGGTTTTAAGCTTAACATTTCCCCACCTATACTTACAGGTTTGATAAAAATCAGATTACAATATTGGATTAGAATTTTGTTAGGGGAGCATGAGAAGAAAAAAAAGATTTGCGCAAAGCTAAAATGGTCAAATTATGTCTAATTTAGTACGAAAATCTGCGCGAAGCACAAAAAAAATTGCCTTTTTATGCTAATTTTTCTTCTTCTAATTTTAACTAAATAGAATTTTTGAGGAGGTGGGGGCACAAAAATATATTTTGGGGAAATGCCCTCCCCTTGCCCCCTGTAGCGTCGCCACTGGGGAAAAGCAATAAAACAATAAACACGTTAGTATACCTGCAACCACAGCTCATAACCCAAAGTTTGCATTTTTTTCTCTCTATCTTTTTTCACCCTTTTCCCCAATACTTTTCTTTTTCCACTTGGCATTATTTCCCCAATTCTGCTCATTATTTCCCGGGAGCGGTGCTCCCTGCTCCTGCACTTTGTGCAACCCCTGAACTAGAACAGGTTTTTTGCTTGTGATTTTATTTGCACATATTATTTCCTTATTATCATTTGCATGCATATTATTTGTTCCTATTATTTTGCATGATATAGCTGTGTTATTCCTGATGTTGATGTAGGCTACATCAATGTATCCAATGTCTGTCCAAAGCCATATCCATGTAGTGAATGCAAGGGAGATATGGTCCATGTAAGTATTCCAAACTATATTTAAATTGTGTCAAAACGACATAAAGGAGATACATGTAGGCAGTGGTGTAGCCAGAGAGGGGATGGGGGGGGGGGGGGGGGGGGGGGGGTGATCACCCACCTACCCCTCTCTCGCTCTCTGGCTATGCCACTGCCTGTCCCCCACCCCAATATTAAATTGTCTTTCTGGTAAAGTCATGTGGAAAATGTAGCTACTGGATATATGCCTATCTCCCATGGAATGTTTCAAAAGGGGTGTGATTTTTACCAAAGAATTTAAGGTACCGGCTATATAGAGGGCAGGCTTTACAGCAGTGTGTTTGGGAAATTTACCCCTTGAGCTCTTAGTTTATTGAGCACACTTTTGGAACAAGGTCAAATGTTACCAGACACCAACTTACACAATATCTGTGGGCATGCTATGGGCCATTCAATACAACCAGTAGGGGAGATAACCATGGAAATAGGCATATCACATTGCATGCATGCCTACCCACTACTACTAGTCTTAATAGCTAGCTTCATAAAGTGACCACATGTAGAACATGTATAATAAACACACTTTAATTCATATTTGTCTACTTTTAAAATCATTATTTTCAAATCAATGAAATGTATTAAATATTTTCAATTAATTAATCTTGTTAGTATTTAAAATCCTAATCTATTTTGATTTCATTTACATTAGCCTAATGACTATGCGGAGGATGTCCATTGTCCATGTCTACTAAAACCTCATGTCCAGAACAAAAAAATGCATTGTATAATTATACTATAATTTTTGTTTGTTGTGACATTCAACAATTATTTTGTTAACACACTACAGACACTACAGTATTGTACAATCAATTACTAGTACCACTTCTCCCACGATATAGAGCTTATCCCTGTTAATAGCTAGCCCCTCCACACAAGCATGAACATTTTTGGTTGGCTGGCTAAGATTCCAATTCCGGGCCCAATTCATGACAAAAGAAGCCCTCAAATTTTCTTAAAAGAGAGCAGCAATGGCATATAAACATGCTTTAATAAATGTAGCCTTTTAGTAGCCCAAAAAAAGACTACCAATTTGGCAACAACCCCTTCCAAAAGTGAAGTGGTCCTTGTTATCATTTCAATAAACAGCTGTGTCATGCCATTATCTCCATGCTATTGAGTGATAAGCTCTTTTCAAGCAACTTGGGGGCTTTGTTTATATCAAAATGAGTATTTGATCAATCAGATGGTTCAGAAATCTTGGCGGCAAGCCAATTTTATAGGCTTGGGCAGTATTCATTTTATTTCAACATGTAGCACAGAAATATTATACACAACTGGGTGAAAAGAATATTCATTTTGGACATGGAATAGCGAAAATCTTGGGACTTTTTGGGCCAAGTTTAAAAAACAAATATGGTTGCAAAATGTTGGTAGGATTCTTAGGATATTTTACAAGAGTTTGAGGATGATATGATTTAATAGAAAAACAGGTGGTTGTTAGGAATGTTCCAAGCTACACATCAATGTTTAAAGTGTGCTGATAGGTGGTGGCGTTTTCATGTAGTCAAATGTGTAAACAAATTGGTAAAAAAATCAGTTTTGGGAAAAAATACATAAAATAAAGAATATGGGTGTGAATTTAAATGAAACAAAAACAGGATCCTGTGTGTATTAACTTGTTATTTAACTCCTGAATACTAGAAAATAATCAGAATTACCTAAAGTAGAGAAATACGATTTTTAAGGTAATTTTGCTCTTTTCATAAAAATGGATGACGTCATCGTGACGTCACGAACAATACGTCAAATGAAGCGTAATCCATATATAGTTCATGTTT
Source organism: Ophiura sarsii (assembly GCA_035610835.1). Taxonomy (NCBI): domain Eukaryota; kingdom Metazoa; phylum Echinodermata; class Ophiuroidea; order Amphilepidida; family Ophiuridae; genus Ophiura; species Ophiura sarsii. The sequence goes on from CM069455.1 coordinate 64,502,955, forward strand.
GAATATCAAAGGATAGGTTAAGTTGGGGGGAAATTATGGACATTTCAAATAGCCGACTCTGGTACCTTAACCAGTTCTAAGAATTATTTTTTTAAGTACCATATACATTTATATGTTTACATGGTCAATCCATGTGGTCACATGATGAGAGCAGACCCAAACAAAATACAGGAGCCAGGTTAAAATAGCATATATGTTGGCATTATGAAAATAAAGAAACAAAAAGATGGAAGAAAAAGATTGAGTTAACGAGACATTGAGATATACATGCGCCTCAATTTTCCTGGAATCTGGGTTTTTGGCAGCAAAGCAATACTTATAGTCATGAAGAAGAAAAGAAATTCTTTATTTAATCTCGACATTACCCTAAAAACCGCCTGTCAAAGTAAAAATGGTAACTCTGAAACATTACCTTTTAAACATTACAAATGTGTGAAATCAAAGCTATTTGATATTTGTCGTTATCAATGTAGATATGTGGTATTCAAAGTCCAATCACGCTTTTAGTGTTTGTTTCTCACTGGTTTATTTTGCACCATGCATGACTTATGCACTTATCAATTGCATCCCCGGCCCCGGGGGACCCGGGGCATAGCGGGGACCATGCGGGGACCGTACGCAATCGTACAAAAAACGTTGCCCGGCTATGCGGGGGCGTGTAGCGGGGACGTACAAAACGTGCCCCGGCATGGCGTACACCACTGAATAATAAGCCGGGGAGTGGCCGAGCAGTGTAGCGGGGGCGTGCGCTAGGGTACACATGCACACCCCGGGCCATAGCCGGGGTGTACACATACATAGCGGGGGCGTACGCTTTGGTACACAAAATGTATACACTGGAAGAGTAGCAGGGGTGTATACACTTTGTCCCCGGCTGTGGGGGGCCGGGACCGTACGCCGCCGTACACTTTGTCCCGGCCACGGGGGGCCGGGACTGTAGCGGGGACGTACACAAAATGGTGCCCCGCCCTGCGGGGACCGTACACGACTGTACCCGGGGACGTCACATCGGCAATTTGTACGTCCCGGCCCTAATCCCTGCTATCCCCGGGCCCCCTGGGGCCGGGGACTGCAATTGATAAGTGCATTATCATAAGGAAAGATCACAGAATCCAACATACAGGGTGAGTAAAAAAAGTGTACTCAAACTAAAATAAAGTTACTGCATTTTGAAACCGAACACAATATTGAATATTTTACTCAATAATGCAATAAAGAACATGTGGATTCATGTCTTGTACCCATAACTATCTAAAACTAACAAAGACAAATCAAACATTTTGAGTTATTTTTTTAAACATTATATGAGAAATAATGTCAAAACAATGTCATTTTTACACAAATTTAGCATTGACAACAACAAATTTGGCTTTTTTGATAGTCGGACTCAGCTCGGACTAGAGTGTGGACCGTTTTCAATAGTGAGATTCAATAGATGTTATCAAGCAAATATTGCAAATCTTGTTCGGTTTATAAAATGTTGACCTTTACGCAAATGAGCATAAAATATATTTACTGCAACCAATTTCAACCAAGTAAAATTCTATAGAAAGCTAATTCAAAGGTAGGTGTTCCGATTTTCAACTTGAAGTTTTTCTATTCTACATGAAAGGTCATCCTTAAAATAGTTGTTTCCCAAAATTTGAGATGCATAGCTATTATGGTTCTTATTTTAGACGCACAAGATGCTGTGAACTCTACCCATTGAGTAGTACACAAACTATATCGGTGGTAACCACCATTCGCGGTAATTCAACGCTATTTCATCGATTTCTCTGTCATTATACCGAATTAGGCCGTCAAATTTCAGTATGATGATGAGAAAAATACGAGCTTTCATATGATATGAAAATCTCCGTATGTTTGAAATAATTCTGTGTTACGAAAATGTGATCGGGTCATCTACCTTTAATTCATACATGACAATAATATTATACAAATTATATTTAGTACATATTTTGCTCACATTTTAACAAATGAAGAGGTTTTTTGCAAAAGGCCTTCATCCACTTTGGCTCTTATTGAGAAAAAGTCAAAAAACTGTTTCTAAATATTCAAGTTGAGCAATTGAAAAACTGAATGAATTATGAAAGAGGTACACTACATACTAATTTAAATTGACATAAATTTCAAATGTGCTAGTTTCCAATTTTTTAAAATCATGTTTACATTTTTAGAAAATTTGGATGTAGACCCTTTGCAACAAAACTCCATCTGTTTGTACATACAGAAAAAATAAAACACAAACAAATTCATTTATTTTAATCATTTAAAAAAAAAGAAGTTTGATATAGAAATGTATAGGTCACAATCATATGTTTCTAGGAAATAACGTCATTTTTTTCAAAAAGACCTACATCTCATTGTAAACAGCCATTGAAGTTGTTGTTTTGTTGCAAAAGGGCCTGTATCCCGATTTAATTCTGGATACAGGCCCTTTTGCAACAAAACAACAATTTCAATGGCTGTTTACAATGAGATGGAGGTATTTTTGAAAAAAATGACTTGTTTCCTTGAAACATATGGGGCCGTATTCTCGTACTAAACACGGGTTTAGCTTAAAATCGTGTTTAACTAAACACGTGTCTAACTTAAACGCGAGTTTATCCTTTAGGGCCATGCGTTTTGAACTCGCCACCCTTTGCGTTGCGTGTCCGATTTTTAACATTTTACGCCATATGCACTTCAAGTTAGCATATCACCCTAACTACTTGCCCTATCCCATAAAAAGTATACATTTTCTTAAAGGAAATTCCATGAGGAATCCAATTAAGCTATTGAAATGTGGTAACATGTTATGATTCACAATGTTCAATTTCTTTTTTTTAATTCTTAAATTTATTTGAGGTCCATGTAATTCTTATACCTACCCATGACATAATATACTTTGCATTTTTGAATTCCTCATGGACATTTATAACAAGCAAATCTATGATTGTCAAGGGTTACTATATTGGTAACAATAAAATACCGGCTGATGAATGGGCCCCAATTTTTTTTTAGAGTTTACACAAATATTTTGTTAACTATGCCCCTACACTGATTTAAACTGCATTTTTGAATTGCCCTTGTTGAGCGCTTTCCAAAAATGTATACTTTTGCTATCATAGATTGAATACTTTTTCCGTTAGAGTAATTTATATAAATTGGGGTTAATATTTGCGTTCACTGTGTAGCGAATAGGAAAAAAGCCGATGATCATGCGACTTATCCATAATTAATAGTTGTTACATAAGGTTGACTAATCTGTTAAAACACAGAAATAAAGACTATTAAATGACCTTTAAGAAGAGACCAAAATCATGTTTGTAGCTCATCCAGAGGTGAATTGATTCAAGTTTAAACGCACCGCATGGCACGCAATTTTTTTCACCCATAGAGTTTATGTGTACCACTCCCCCACCCTCCACTCCCCCTCCCCTCCGCCACCTTGTCTGTTCCCAACTCAATCAACCACATCTCCCCCATTTAAGAAGTTATATGCTTCATATTTACAGTTATGTAATGCAATTATTTAGCTTTCAAATGAGACCAAAACCATGACAATATCTTTTTGCGTTCCCGAGTTGTCGTGATTTGAGCAGAACACGATTCGGAAAGTGCAACGACGCCACCTTTTTTGGGTGGCGAGTTCAAAACGTGTGGCCTTAAACGATGTGTCTAACAAAACACGATTTTAAACTCTGCAAATCTCGTTCCCAGAGTGTTCCTGCGTTGATTGTATACAGGTATTTAATTCATTGTGGCCCTAATTGATTACAATAGATATCGACCGAATGCCTTAAATACACGGTACTTTTAAAGACTACACGATCAGCGCGCCAGCTTGCACCGGGCACGGTTGAGGTGATCATTCAAGGCATACAGTTGGTGCGCGAGTTTAGTTAAACACGCATTAAACTACCCCCGTACCCATGTTTAAAGTTAGACACATTTCGGTGAGTTAGACGCGTGTTTAAGTAAAACAAATGTACGAGAATTGCGTTTAGTTAAACGCTGTGTCTAAGTCAAAGTTAGACGCGTATTTAGCTTAAAACCGTGTTTAACTACGTACGAGAATACGGCCCATGATGTTTACCTATACATTTCTACATCAAACTCATTTTGAAAAAGAAAAAAATGCACCATAGCCCTTTGCAACAAAGCTCTTCAAATATAAACAAATAAAACAATATTGCAATGCACTATATTTAGGTTTTCTGATTGGTTAAGAGTATATGAATTGGGAATGTTAGTAACTTTGACTTATTTCTTGTCACAATTCAGAAACCGTCCTCATGCAGTGGTGCAGATGATACTCTGTGTATTTGTCCTGAAGGGACTTTTCCTACCGGAGGCCAATCTTGCACATTGTTACCCCTGTGCTCTGTGGATCACGAAAGACGGCTAGTACAAAGTATAGGTGGGTATATCTTTATAGGGTAACAATGTGCCAATACAGGGTGTGTCAAAAAAGTGTCCTGTGTGAAACATGATTTTTTTTTACCTGTGAAAATTATCAACATTTGACGTGAAGTACAAATTAATCAACCAAGATGCAAAGTTGTCATGCGTGGATACAAAATTTGTTGAGTAGTTGGATCCGGGGAAGGCAGTCATGTATAATGTTGTTATCATCCGCCTGACAAAAACAGGGAATAAGGGTGGGTTTTTTCGACCACATAAAGGGGGGGGGGTCTCTACTTTATATATATTCTTTGTTATGAGAATGATTCATCAAGCTATAATTATAGCTCATAAATGCGTATGTGTTGTTTCAAGAGAAATAAGATCAATCAATGCATGCGCACTGATGTTGATGTGTGAATTGATGTGTCAATTTTTTTTTTGTGAAACAAAACATACGCATGTATTGACCTTATTCATACACGACACTATACAAATCAAATTCACAATTTAAGCATAATTTTGATCTATGTAAAACGAATAAGACACCCCAACAACTTTGCTAACACCCGTAGTAGTGTAAATGGACGAACCTTTGTTCCTGAACAACAAATCAAAATAAAGTGTGTGGTGCGCGCATTGAACGGCGCACACACCGGCGGATTGCGCCATTAGTCACTTTCAATGCACTCCGCATATTTTATTTTCTTGCTTTCTGATTGGTAATGATTCGACATTACTATAAAGAGTGTATGAATCCTTGTTAAAGGTAACTTTTTCCTTCTTTGAGAATCTGTGTTAAAGGTGGATTCACACGGATGAGTACAACTTTTTTATATGCATGCCACCCCCCCCCCCCACTCCCCTAGAGGGACTTATCTGATGAATATGTGACCAAAACAAATGATGTACAAGTTGTTGGACGAACCCATGGCATAGGCGTGGGCGTCACTTATTTGTCTTTTGATTAATTTAATTTTTCCAAAAGATTAGATTTTGTACAAACAACATTTTTTTGTTCAATACATCAAGGTGAAGGGCCATTATTTCAGTCTGTGTACAAATTGTTTGTTTATTCGCTCTGTGTACTGAATGCTCAGTGGATCAACAAACAAGCGACAAATACGGTGGCGGCGGACGTAACAATATTTAGTTGGACAAACCTAATTTTGTTTTATAATGTGAGGACAAAATGTACGCAAAACACTCAAACATTTTCAGTTACCAGTATTAACCCAAAATGGTCTAGAAAAACATTCCTGAAGGCATACTAAGGCCTAAATGTGTATTTGTGCCATTTGTTTATGTCTGTATGGTATATGTGTGCTGGTATATAAAATTTCATAGATGTTTTATAGATTTATTTTTTTTAAATAAAAAATCCGACCTACCTACCCTATTTTTTTCTCTCTATGTTACGCCAATCAAACCTCTTTTTTTTTTAGGTCTAACTGAACTGAATCCCCCTCCCCGCTTCCACCGATTATTGAATAAAGAGCTTTTTAAAACTATTACTCTATATAATCATAATTATTATTTTTTTCTTTCTTACAATGACATTCTCTTTCAGATTCCTCCTTGTCATCATATGAGTGTGTACCATGCGGTG